>VZTO01026384.1:82903-95302 GCA_013400615.1 Syrrhaptes paradoxus | reverse complement strand
TATTAAATTTAATATTATGAGATTTAAATTTTTTTTTTTTCTTTTTTTTTTTTTTTTTTTTTGACACATACTGTTTTCCTGTTTTGATCTCTTTTCTTAGAAACATTATGAGCAAGATAAGCACTGCTTTTATTGAAGTAAACTCTGTATGAATAATGTATGCTAACTTGAAAACAGTATTGATGTTGATATAATCACCATAACACTCTATATGTTTTAGACATTTTAAGGAATGACACAGCAAATATTTCTCAAATATTCACATGTGAAATGAGGAGATATCCTACTGCAGAAAACATAGAAAAACTTTTATTAATCAAAGAGCCTCAAATACGTAGTCTTGAACTGGTTTCTTTGTCTAATCTAGCTTGAGTCTTTTTAGTGATAGTTACATGTCATGGCTTCCTTTCATGAAACTGGTTGAATTCACCACAGGCTTAAGCAGGAAAAACTCCAAAGATTAGAGCTGGTGTTATGCCCCACTTTTCCAGGGCCTGATGTCTATTTGCTGACTTTGTGACAGCAGTAGTTTGAGTCATTTGCAGTAGACAGCTGTGCAGATCAGGATCAGATGTCTGCTAAAATAAACATTTGCATTTTTACCTTAAATCTGTGCCAGGGTGTTACAGAAAAATGTACACCAACAAATACTGACTTATGAATTCATAGAATCATAGAATGGCCTGTGTTGAAAAGGACCTTAAAGATAATCAAGTTTCAACCCCCCTGCTGTGGGCAGGGTTGCAAGCACTAGAGCAGGCTGTCCAGGGAAAGAAATGTATGGCTGTGTGCCGCCCGGGAATCGAACCCGGGTCACAAGAATGGGAATCTTGTATGATACCACTACACCAGCGGCACAATTATTAGTGTCTATTAAGCTGATATTTCCATGAAGTCTTACAGGTTTGATCTCTGGAAAAAGTATATTCCCTCCATTTGAAAATGTGGTGGAGCGATCCTCACCAGCAGCTAAGCCCTCAGTCAGTCACTTGCTCACTCTCCCACAACCAGATGGGCAAAAGCAAGAAAAACTTGTGGGCTGAGATAAGGACAGTTTAATCAATGAAGAAAAAAACCCAACAAACCAAGTGATGCAAAGCAGTCACTTACCGCTTCCCTCCAGCAGACCAATGCCCAGCCAGCCTCCAAGCAATGGCTACCTTGCCCCTGCCAGTTTTGTAGCTGAACATGAAGTGATATGGTATGGAACATCTCTTTGGTCAATTTGAGTCAGATGTCTTGGCTGTGTCCCCTCGCAACCTCTTGCCCAACCTATGCCTACTCCCTGGACGTGGAAGAGTGGGAAACTGAGGTAGCCTTGGTGCTGTGCAAGCTCTGTTAAGCAGCAGCTAAAACACTGGTGTGTTATCAAGTTTTTTTTATCACAAATGTAAAACGCAGATCCACATGGACTGCTGTTGAAGGAAGTTAACTCCATCCTAGCCACACTGAATACAGAAAACAATGACATTTGTTGTGGAAATGAAAAAAACAAGTCACTTAGGAAATTCCTGAAATGTCAAGAATTTATCCAGTAGAAATGATCTTGAGAAACAGAAATAGCTACAGAACCTTTCTTTCCTAAAAACAACAATACGTATATGAAAATGTTATGGACTCTTTGTTAAGTGACATATTTAGAAAGCTCTTTGATAAAGAATCAAATTTCCATTGTCCCTGAGAATTTGTTTTCCAAAATGTCCTTGTGTTTCCTATTTCTAAATTTCTGTGTGACTTGCTGTTTTTTGGTTTTTTTTACTTATGATTCTCTGTGTTTGAAGACTGCAAATTTAAGTAGTTCAGATCATAATGTGTGGACTAAAGAAAACTTTTTTGGTCATGATTATTTCATGTGGAGAAATTGTTGCACTGAGATTTAACAAGTCCTTGGTGGAGGGTAACCAGACCAAAGAAATATAATCAACAGAACTTTAAAGCAAACGGCAAAATGCAGTTCCCTTAATACAGCAGTCGTTAACATATGTAGCAGTACAATATAGGGTATTAGAGTGACAGTTCTGCTTACTTGCTTCCAAAAGGTGATATGACCACAATGGGCTGTTTCTGCGGCAGACTTACATACTCTTTAAAGGAAGCTCCACCAATGTTATCAATTATGGGCAGTTCCATTAAGCAGTGATTCTGATATCACCCTGTCCCAATACTTTTAAAGCCACTGCAAGTTTTACACTCTCGGGAAGGGCCCTGCTGCAGCCTTGTGTCTACCCACGTTTACATACATTCTTATTACAAAGTCATATATAGTTCACACTACACAGCAGTGGTGTTCAAGAAGATCTATATTTGTATGTATATTGATAGATACATGTGAAAATGCATGTATGGGTATAATACTTTCTGAACTGCTTTTTATTAATAGCTCTCCAATTGTAGTGATGCTACTGGTATGGACATAGAAGAAAATTCTTTTCAGAGGAAGAAAGAAAGGTTTTAAGAAAATGCAATATACTAAAGAGTTGGTGAGTATCAACAACATTTTTCGAGTTCTGCTGGTGTTTGCAGAAGTCTTTTGAATCTGTTTTTTTTCTATTTTCTTTCATTTTGAGAAAAGATAGTAATGTTGTCCTGAGACAGAAACTCCTTGGAAAGCAGTAAAGGATCTGGCAACAATCAGAAACTGTTGTTGGACTTAAGTTTAATTCTAGCATGGCTTGTTTACCTGTCTTTTCATTTAGAAGAAGAGTTTTGTTTCCACAATAATGTATTCTGTAGTGTTTTTAATAAAGGTAGCAATGCAGAATTGGTTTGGAGCATTGCTGTCTGTTAAAACTGTTTATTATGCTGTGGGGTCTCTTTGCCTTTTTTGCTAGTCATGTACCACTGCTCTGGTTGTTTTTAGGCATCAAGAAAGGTAAGCAACTGGTTGTTTCTTTGGTTGAAGCTACCAAAGAAACTCCTCAAGGCTGTACAACACCTGTATTATTGCCACCTGCTACACTATTCTACCAATGCCAGAACGCATGGAGCCATTCAGCTTTAGAGTTGCATTTCTTTTTTTTTTGTCTAGGCTGGATATGATTTTTTGCAAATGGTGCTTATCAGCAGGAGCAGCCTCCTTATCCGTACCAACTATCTGTCTGATTGCTGTGAAGTCTGGGTCTTAATCAAGCTAGTAATTTTTGGGCCTTTGTTATTTTTACGTTCTGAGCTCACATTTTTTATGCATGCTGAAGTGGTGATTTGACTTCCTTTTCCTTTGTGATTTTTTTTTTTTTTTTCAATGCATGAAAATACCTTGAAAATTTTTGGCCTTGTACTTGCAAAATGTGATGTTTTGCTCCATGTCACCAGCACTTCTGCCATACCGATGATTCCCTCATAAGCAACTCAGTCTTCAAATAATTCTGTCCTTTGTTCCCCACATCGCCTGTATAGTCTGTGCACCATCTCAGGACACTGTTTTGCTTTGCTGCTGTTTTTTTGGTTGTCAGTGGGGGGCTGGGATGAGGAATGGTAGGATTTTGGGCCTGAGTGGTGGATGATGAAATAGTCTTTCAGTGGATATCCTCTTGGACTTTTTTCTCAGTGTTTTGTTTCTTGTCTTGTGCAATTGTTTGTGAGAGTTATTAATGTCTGTCTTAGCCCATCTAGTGTGTGTATGAAAAGCAAAGTNGTAGACAGCTGTGCAGATCAGGATCAGATGTCTGCTAAAATAAACATTTGCATTTTTACCTTAAATCTGTGCCAGGGTGTTACAGAAAAATGTACACCAACAAATACTGACTTATGAATTCATAGAATCATAGAATGGCCTGTGTTGAAAAGGACCTTAAAGATAATCAAGTTTCAACCCCCCTGCTGTGGGCAGGGTTGCAAGCACTAGAGCAGGCTGTCCAGGGAAAGAAATGTATGGCTGTGTGCCGCCCGGGAATCGAACCCGGGTCACAAGAATGGGAATCTTGTATGATACCACTACACCAGCGGCACAATTATTAGTGTCTATTAAGCTGATATTTCCATGAAGTCTTACAGGTTTGATTAAGTAGACTATGGCTTGATTGCTTCTGATGACAGTATGATAATAGGAGCTCTGTGTTTTTAAGGAGAAAAGTCATTCAGGCTTTCTAAATCCTAAAGGTGACATTTGTGTTCTATCTCAATATTTATTTGTAAATTGTGATTTTTCTCACACAACAGTTAATGCATCACCTTAGCAGGTGATTAACAGTAACTTGAATATTGTTGTATACTTTTCTGCTGTGGGAGTGTTGGTGGCTCAAAATGATTATGTTCCTTTGGGTAAGGATTCTGATGCATGGGTAATTTTGTCCTGTATTTCTTTTCCTTGATAAAGCTTAATTTCAAGCAAATGTTTTATGCCTTCAGAGTGATACTGTGTAGTTCTAGTCATGTGGTAGATGCTGTGTGGGGTTTTTTGGGTACGATCAACATAGCTGTTATAGGATGTGTTGCTCTCAACATCTATTGGCAGTGTTCTACTGTTGGTGGTACTTAGCTTGTCCACGTGGAGTGAAACAGCCGGCTTTACAGGGTGAAAAGAGAGCTATTTCCACTGCTGATGCTGCCTCTGGCAGTTTTGTTAATCTGAACTCTTCATTCCTTTGACTTTTAGTACCAGTTCCTAAAAATGAAAGTTTTCAACTTTGTCACAGTATGCTGTTTTTTCCTTTTTGAAAACGTATAGTGTATTTTGGGCTTAGTTTTTTCTGAAACAGAATGGATGCAAACTTTGTTGAGGAACAAAGGAAAACAATTTTCAAGATCTATGTTTTGATTCAGGAGGTGAAACAAAATCCAATCAATTTTTTTCCTCTTGGTCATGTATGTTGTCAAAATAGTAAGAAAAGTATACTTTTTTCTTCCTTTCCTTTCTGCAACCTATAATTTAAGATTTCTATACTACTTTACTAAGACCAGAAAATTTCCATCACAAGAGTGATTGTTTTGATAGGAGGTACACCTTAAGAGTGGGAATTGACTTCCATAAAAGGCCACAGGGCTCTGAATTGATACTTTTGGTAATAATGTAAGAACTATGTCCTGAGGGTTATATTCTCCTCATATTCCATTCTCTCTAAGTGTTCATTGGGTTTGACTTGAATATAGGATGAGGGATTGGAAAATTTTTTATCCTTCCTGTATGACTCTGACTTCTAAAAACCTCGTGGGAGGAATTCAACCTGCTGACATATCTTTTGAAAAGTTGAAATGTTTTATATAGAAAATGTCAAAAATGAAAAAAATTGACTTTTCAGAGTGAAATGGCCTATTTTGAAAATATGCTGTAAAATCTGTCAATATTGTCAAATTCCATCTTTCATTAAGGCTGAGCTACTTTGCCAAATTTGACTTGCATATGAGATTAGGTTTTTTTTTGAGACAGAGCATCTGATTAATTTACTATTCCCTGATGTGTTCTTTGAGCTTTAAAGAAAAAGTCTGTCAGGTTTTTCTGCTTTTTTCCAATTATATAGCATTTATCATTTCATTTGGTCTCCCTTATTTTCAGTGGCAGTTGCAGGCTATACTTATGCATATATAATTTTAGCGTTTACCAATTATATTATCACTGAAATTAAATTAAAACATTACAAATAATGCTGAAAAACATTTGGCTAGACACAGCCTGGAGGGGCTACTTTGAACTCTTGAACCAATTTCTGTTTCTAAAATCTTTGTGCAACCATCTTACAGTTCTCATGACTTTGTTGGTTTTAAAAGCAAACTTTTACCACAAGCAATTGTTCATTAAACTGTCATTTTGATGTCAAAAATAAATGGGAGCTGATATCAGACAGCATTTTCCAATGAAGCTAGTTTTGAGGAGCTTGTGAAGCCACTAGACAGTGTATTGATGGTACTACTGGTGTTGAGGTAAGCTGATGAGAAATCTAAGGTCTTCTATGACTGTTGCTATAATGAATTTTACTCTTTCTCCTAAGTATTCCCTTTATATGCATGTGGAGGCAGTCTGCTATTTTCAATTTGCTTTGAACTGATCGTTTAGATGTTCAAAATGTTTCCCTCCAAGTAATTCAACGTAATATGTTTTTTCTTGAAAAAAAAAAAAAAAAGAACCTGTTTACTGATATTCTGTTGTAATCTATCTGTAGCTTTCCTTTCAACGTGAAAAGAATAAATCTGTTAAATAGAACAAAGTATGATGAATATGATAACGCCTGTGCTCCTTTTTTAATGGGAAGGACAGAGGTGGACTCTAAAGACCAATGAAATGAAGGGAAGAGAGAAAGTTTTCTACTAGTGAAGATATGTATATCTTGTCAGAGGAGGTATATCTGTGTGAACAACCGGTGCAATATGAAGAGGGGACCATTGGAGTACTGTAGGTGAAAACATGTAACAAAAAAGACAACCAGCTCTTCACTTGTTCAGGGCACTGGCACTCAGTGTCCCAGTGACAGACAAGTGTCAAGTGTGAAAGGACACTAAAAATTTCTTCCTCACAATGCTGCATAAAATCTAGCAGTGATAATTCTAGTTGTAGATAAATTACAGAAGTCAGAGATGAATGTGTAAATGCTAATAATACACTGAAGTGCTATCAGTCTTTGAGAGATCTGAGCATAGCGAAATTAGGAATTGAAGCTACAACTGGTACCTCTTTGAGTAATAAAAGATCACTTATGGGTCCCTGGATTATAGTTTTTATGCATAATTTCAGGGGAAGACAGACTTTTTTTTTTTCTTCCTCTTTTTTTTTTCCTATCGATGTTAGCAATTGGTAAGGAAGTTAAAATACAGAATTAATTATTTTGAATCTGATCAATTGTTTTTCACTTGAGTTCTGCTGTCCTCCATTCACCTGGATTACCTCCAAGATTGGTCATTATGTCATTATTTGTCCTTTTTTGCAGGTAATGCCAGATTGAAGCATTTTTCCTAATAGTCTGTCCTGTAACAATAACCTGTTTGAGCTCTATCTGCTTGCTCGTCTCTTTCAGTTTATGACTCGAGCCCACTTGAATGAATGTATGTTTTTTTGACTCAGTCCTAGACCAGGAAGTCACTTGCAGCTTCTAGTAATTCAACCAGAGCTGACCGATCCCTGAAGTACACCAGTCCTTTCTCCATTACTCAGGTAACATGCTGCAAGGTGGCAAGAGTTTTTGTTTGCTCTGAGCTTAAGGGTTAGAAGTTTCTATACATTCTGAAGACAACCTCTGTTCTGTAATGTGTGTGCCTACCACCTGACGTCCTGTACAGATAGTTCACAAATTTCATAGCTTGGGAGACCTATAAAATGTCTGCTCCTTTGTCCATGCAGTTGGATTTGCTCCCAAAGGAAACCAGCTTATATAAGAAGTGTGCTTATGCAGTGTCCCACATATACATTTACGAAGTGCAAAGTGTGTGCTGAGGAACGAGGATGGTGAGTGCGTCAGTGCTGTGGTACAGGCACAGCTGCTATTAGTATTAGATACACATCTCCCTGCCTCCTTGCTAACTACTTCTCCACTATCAAAGAATTCTTGTTCTCCTGTGATGTGAATGATCTCTACTAAATACTTCACTTGCAGGAAATGGGAGAGATTAACAGGACATTCATGATTGTTCTCTATGCTGAGCTGTATTCTACAGCAGAATCAGTTAATTTTGCCAAATTTTAGAAATTTTTGTAGAATCTGAACACTTTCAAAATGACACGTCTGGCTGCTTTAGCTTCTTAGCAAGTTACATGCCTGTGTGTATAAGCTGACAAAAACATAACTTTAAAAGTGTTTTATTTTTAAACCAGGAAGTAATGAAGTTGTTATAAATATTTATGTATTATTGGAAAAGTGTGAGAAATTTTGGTTGTCTTCTTTTTCTTCACATTGAAATTGGTAATTTCGTTGTGAAGTTTGCCATTCAGTATTTCTTATTTTAGTTGTAAAATTTGCCATTTAGTACTGCTTGCTTTAATTGTAAGAGTATGAAATATTGTAGTACCCTGATTATAGATAAAAACACTTCTAGATTAAGTTGTTAAGCCTTTTTAACACACTGTACGTGGCAATACAAAAGACAGGTTGTCAGAACCTGTGAGCAAATACTGTGTTGTATATACTGTGTTTACTACAATTAATGCTGTACTAGAATATATGCTTTATGTATTGTACTTGAAATAAAAAAAAACAACATAATTTAATCTTGTAGATGCAACAGATTCTAAGTATTTGGTAAGCTTGACTCAGATCTCCTACATTTATATTTTATTTTTGGTGTAAACACAAAATAGTTACTACTCAATTTTTTATTATAATTAGTGAAGTCATGCTTGTCCCTTCATACCAAACATTTGCCTTTGAGGGAAATGAGGGTATAAAAATAAAGGGAATTTGACATGACATGCATATTTCCTTGATTAGCTTGAAAGAAAGATTGTTATTGTGCTACAGTAAAAGCAATTTGACTTGCAATTATGGACTCAGTGTGTCTTTTAGGTATCATTTTAGTGGTTGCTCTTCATGTAGGATGTAACCACAGCCACGCTCTCAGTGCAGCTTAACAAAGCTGTGTGGCATAACTGACTGCAGAATCCTCTACCTAATGCAAAGCCCATGGAAGAGATTTGGACTTCAGTAACCTTGGCATAGGGCAGAAAGCAAGACATTTTCACATTTCTTGTACAGTTCTGCAGTGGTCAGTGTGTGCAAAATTAACTGCTAAAAGGTAAAGAGACCACCATCATGAAGACCACCTTCCTTGTAAGGAAATATTTGTTTCTCTTATAGGATGATTTAAGATTTTTTCCTCCCTTTTTTATGGTGGCACTTGTTATTTCTAACCTCAGACCTCGCTGCTGATGTAAATATCTTTTCCAGTTATAGCCAACTCTGACCTCTAAGGTAAGATAAACAAGCAAGCAGACATCTAGTAAATATTAGGGTTTTTATAATAAATTATCATGGATGTTGATGACTCTTTTTTTGGTGATGGGAAGGTCAATGACAAGTGCTATAGTGGTCAGAAAGACATGCTATTAAAACTAATTATTTGCTCTTTGGTAGAGGCCTCCACTGATGACAGGAAGGTATAAGAAATACTCTCTAAGCTCAGAGCCTGTGAGTCCTTGTACGGGATCCCATCTCTAATGGTGACAACAGGAGATGTGGTTTAAGGAGGGCTTATGTGCTTGTACATGTTTTCTGGTCCTTTGTCCGTGTATTTTTCCAGGATGAACAGCTGTATTAGACAAGTTAGAGGGTGCGTCCTTGCCCAGTACTTTTAGTAGCCACCATACATGCTGCCTGAATTTGTTAAATCTTTCTTTAAATCTGCTGGTGTTGTCTGCCTCCACAGCCTCATGCAAGTCTGCAAGTTCTCTGCTTGCTGTCTGTTTTGGGCTACCTCCCACTGATTTTGTCAACTGGACATTTTGTTCTTTTATTGCAGGATTTTCTGAAAGGTAGTTATTGCTTTTGTGACTCTGTAAACTGTGATCCTACCCTCCCTCAGGCTTCCCCTACCCAGACTCAGGTGTCCCAGTGGCTTTTTTTTCAGTCTCCGAGCTCTGTGTGTGTATCCTACTCGCTTACCTGTGCTCTCTTTGTGAACACAGCATGTCCAGGTGGAGTCCAGCCAGGCACCAGGGCTGCTGATAATGAGTTTCAAGTGTGATTTCTATGGTGTTAACCCAAGTCTGCCACCTGTCAGATCAATGAAACAATACTGTTATTTTCCACCTCTGTGGAAGTTTCCATATGAAAATCTGGAAATGTTTATGTAAGTATTGATAAGTTCTACTTTAAAGCAGCTTTATGAGGGTTGCAGTAAGAATGAAGGAAAAGCATAATACTTTTCTAAGTGGAAAGTCCTAAAATATACTGTACATTAAGTGGTATTCTGCACTTCCTAATTCTTTTTTACATAAACTATAAAATCCGATTTTATTACAGTACAGGTTAAAATTACTTCAATCAAGACATTGCTTTGGGATTTGGGTTTTTTTGACTATGATCTTTTGATTGTAACTGTTAAATGTGCAGAGTAAAAGTGATTAAAATGTTGTGTTCTGCATATGTCTCCCAAGTATACAAAGTTTTTACTGTTTGTTAAAATAAGGAAGGGATGACATTATTATAAGGTAGCCTGTATATAACCTATTTAATATGAAATGGTACCGAGAAAATGGAATTTAAAAGTCAGAAAGCATATAGATTCCTGTATTCTAAGTATTTCTAGGATTTTTTAGAAATCCATATTGTTTCCATTATGAATAAAATATTACCCATATTGTGGTTATTAAGGTACAATAACTTTAAAATTTCCAGCCAATCATCCAAGTGTTTTGATAATTTCTTCTTGAAGCTTGATTAAAAATTCAGGTTTTGTCCACACTTAAATGTAGTTCTCAAATGTAACTGAAGTTATTTTAAGAATATTTTTACTCTAGAATAATAATTCTGATCTAGACTATCTATGCTAGAATTATTATTCAGTGTCATGACAGTATAAAATAGTTTATGTGAAAAAGGAACATACTCTCTGAATATACTGTTACAACAAACTAACCTCTGAGTTCAGATTAGTTTTCTCTCTAACTCCAGGAATGTTCACAATTGATGGTGGGGAATATATTGGGCTTTTTTTTTTCATTTTGAATGACAGAGCCAACAGGAATGGGGTGATAAGGGAGGGACACAAATATACCACTGTAGTACTGCAATTCTAAATAAACCTGATAATAAAATTATTTGCTGCTATTGAAAGACACTGCCTATGCAAAGTGGACACCTGTTTTGTCTGAAAGGCTTAGTACTAACAGTATATCCCAGTATTATGATACTTTTTCTTATATATTGTTTTGAAGTCTTCAAGTGGCATCCTCCCTTTCAAGTAGGCACTTTAATTTTTGGTGATTAGCCCATTTTAACCTGGCTCTGTGGACATGTGGAATGGTCTGCGCACCTGTAGTGTGAGACTGTTCATGAAGCAGAAAACAAAGGTTATTTCAAGAAGAAATAGCTGTTTCTCAGGATGCATCTTTGGTTTCCTGGCATTATTTTGCACACAGATGCTGCATATTTCTCTAGCTCACCTTGTTGTTTATGCATTCCAATTTTATTCATAGATCTTCTCGGAATATTGCTTTTTTTCTTGGTAGTTTACTTCCTTACCCACTTCAGGAAGAACCTTTGTACGTGCAATTGCAGACTCTGGACTGCACTAAATATAAATCACTTGCCTGTACTCTGGCTTATCAGAAAAATATTTGTCACAGGCAACTTTGGAAGGAGAACTTGCTGCTTAAGTGTGGTAATGAAGAGCTGACCCTCACAGTTTTGCAGGGGAAACCGTTTGGGCTTGGGAGAGGAGAGGGATGGAGGCGGGCAGAAAGAAGTCAACTCCAGTTTTAAGATATGTACTGCTTTTAAATTTCCCTGCTGTCTCAGTGCATTAGTTGGCTTGTCACATCACATTTTCTGAGCTTCTTTGTATTATGTCACATACTATGACAAAGATAACCATTGTGACAAATCACAGAAGCCAGCATGTCAGCGGGGAAATAGGAAACACAGTTTTCTGAACAGTCCCATATAAACACTCAATAGAATTCTGCAAAAAGTAACTTTTTCAAAATCTAGGTCTATGTTTTTTCTTGCTGAAAGACTTCTCTTCAATCAAATTACAGAGTACTAATTAAAAAAAATTAAGAAAAGAAAGTGAAGATAACTGACATACTATGGGCTCTGGCTGATGCGTGGGAAAAACTTAGACTGGAATGGTGGATAGGGGACCCAGCTCCAGCTTTCTGTTCTGCCCACAATGCACAGGTGTCTGAGCTGCTCATCCCTTGCTCTGGACCTGAAGTTTTACAGTCTTAAAGCACAGCATTGGAAATTACACTGAGCTCATGAGCAGCTTATTTATGAGGGAAGCCAGGCAGCGTTTTGAGAGCCATACTAAAATAAGTGGCTGTTACTTGCCCTCATGCAGAGGTGGACTGATCGGCAGATCTTCGCTCCCATCCCTAACCCACTTTCTGTCTTTGCACTAAATAATAATGAAATATTTAGGCTCTCTTTTCTATTGTAAGATGCTGATGTTGTTTGTGTATTTGTACTCATTATTTGTATTCACGAGTGGTTTGCAGTTTCTGTTTCAAAGACCCACCCTTTTCCTCTTTAGTTTTCTATTTAGCAAGTGGCTCTAAAATGGGGGGTTGGGAGGGGAGAGTGGTTTTGACAAAATGTCATTGGTTCTTGGGCAGCACAACCCGGCAGCTGTTATAAAAAGAGAAAGCTATTAGAGGTGAACTTTCACATTTTGAAAAACCTTTGCTGTATATTCTTCCTGGTAACTATTTTGCTTTTGGTTTTTTTTTTTGGTTTTTTTTTTTTTTTTAATTCATGGTTTGTGCTTTCAAACTTAGAAAAACAAAAAATCTTTTCTTAGTCTGTTCAAATGTAGCTT
>VZTO01026384.1:29943-68408 GCA_013400615.1 Syrrhaptes paradoxus | reverse complement strand
GTCAATAATACAGATTACAAAAAGAAAGGTAATTTATATGAATTGACTGATTCGATGGAGGTTTTCTGAGTGACCTTCCTAGCTAGCACTTTTTTTTAAAGAAATGTTGTTTCTAGCATCTTGTTTCTTCTTCCTGAGGTGTTTTCTTCAGGTTGTTTTGATATTTTTTTTACCATTAAATTCATGCATATCATTCACATTAGAAAAAAATCTGCAAGTTAAAAAAGAAAGATAAGATAAAGAAAAAAAGTGATAAAGAACAGGGCATTTCAAAGTACTATAAAATCCACAATTTCCAAGACAGTTTTTGAAGTTGGCTGGAAAAGCTTTCCATCCCTAGTCCTACCCTGCACCCTTTTTGATTTATAAATTGAAATTTTGCATTGTCTGTAAATCCAAGCTTCCTCTATACAGCTAAGTTTGATAAGACAGTAGGTCCATTCTTTTGGCATAGGAGGAGATTAATTGTTCCGTTGCCAAAGGAGAGATTCTTGCTTTCAGTTTTAATCCTCCATAATCCCCCATCACCTCCATGCAAAAGTGCACAGAATAATTTAGATATGTTTCTAGGCTCAGAAGGGCCGAAGGTGGATTTGGGATTTAATTTAATTTTTCCTCGCAACTTTGTTCTGAAAGCATGAATGATAATTAATTGAGTTATGTGAGCCTACTCAGTACTGCACTATGAGAAAAGGCAATCGTTTCTACAGAAGCTACTAGTTAAAAAACTCTAGGCTACACAGCTTGAGTTTAAGGCTCATGATTTTTGAACATGATTAGCAATAGCTGAATTTTGATCTCAAACTGACAATTGTACCAGTAATTGAATTGTAAAGTTAGACCAAAACCACATCCAAGGTACATTGAACTCTTCAAGGAAACTTGTTCCTTTCTGTAGCCAAATTTAGAAGATAAGTAACACCTTGTCAGGTTTTTATTTAAAGATTTGATCTTAGATTACTCATTAGGTGTATTTTGGATAGCCACTTAGGTGTAGAAAGTGGAATAGCTTGGTGACTGTCATGGAAAGGGACTGTCATAGAAAGGCACACCATCAAGAACAAAGAAGGGGAATGGTCAGGGGATGCATAAAGATTGAGTGAGTGTGCAGAGGAGATAATTAGATATAACGCAGTGTACATATGGAAAATGAAGATGAGAAGACAGTTTGGAGTACATAGTTGAAAGGAACTATTACAGGGGCTCATGGACAACCAAGGAGAGGGTGCAACTGGAAGATGACCTTTAGCACCAGTGTTTTGAATGAGCTGTATGTAAGGCAAAAAGACTAAAGCAGATAGGCAGCATGCAAGAAATAAGTAGTTTAGTAAGGATGGGATTAGTCTTGAATTACTTTCTGTCAAGAAGGCACGCAAGTAGCTTAGTATGTTTTTCCTGGACTCCCTCAGTGTGCAGTGCAACTCTATGGAACAATTAATCCTATGTCTTTTAAACACCTTTCTTAAAATGGAGCCAGCTGTCTTTTGGAGGTGCCTATTTCTCTTTCTTCAAGAAGAAGGATGTCTTAAGTAGTGTCCTCAAATGCACTTCTTAGCCTGGAGGCAGCTGGAGCTAGGAGCTTTCATCCTAAAAAGGGTTAAGAACTGGAGGAGTGCCAAAAAAGCACAAGGACGAGGGAGTGTTGGTGAGATTCCTGATTCCTGACTTTGACAGAAACCTGAGTTCTGTTGTCCCCAGCCCATGCTGGCCTGCACACGCAAGTTTCTGTTCTTCTGGCCACAGAAAGATCAAGTTATAACTGTAACCTCAGAGACAGAGACAACTGTGATATAACCTGGAGCGTGCTGCTTTCTCAGGAGGCTTCCCCAACTTCTGACAGTATTAGACATCTTTGCTTCAGTTAGCCTGAAGAGTCTTATCTCTGCATTCAAGAACTGGTCTTTATGCATTTTTGAGTAGCTAGGATCTCACTCTTATTCCTAACAGTTTTTCCAATGGAAAGAAATAACTATTCATTGATTTCTTGCAGATCACCTGACTCTAAGGCTCTCTTTCAAAGTAAATCCTTGGAGGTCATAGAAATTTTAAGTAAGACACAGAGTTTTCGTGCAATTCAGTAGACTCAGTTGTATCAATAAATACAATGGAACTTTATCTAAAACTTAGAGAAATATGCTATATGCTTAATTAAGTTTTCAACATACTGCATTTTCTCCCCTGTTATTTAAAATGTTTGTCTTTTAGGGAGAATTTAATCCCCTGGGCCTTCTCGAGTCTCTAGAGTTTTCTGTCCTGGAGCTTAAAATATTACATTTATCACACCTTTTTTTTTTTTTCCCTTCAAATTGCAATTGTTCTTTCATATTTTTTTAATGTCACTATCATGTTGAATTACAGAAGATTAGACTATTCTGCAGCAAATTTGTATTCAATGTGCATAGTTGTATTAATGAAAAAACACATTGAGAAACTTCTCAAAAATGTACAATTTGGAAGGAGGTAAGTTTTTCTTGTGTTCTGGAAGAAAAATTCATGCTGTAACACTGCTTAAAAATCCATCTGCCTTTGTGTGCAGAGACAAGAATTGATCTCTTTATTCTGAGCATTTTATTGTGGACATTGGGGAAGAAAGACACAGGGGAAGGAACATGGCTTGACTAAACCTCCATTTTCAGTTGTCACCTGGGATAACTGAATGTTGATGCATATGAGAATAATATTCTCATTCTTTTTTTCATCTTTTCAATTTTTGGAAGGGACTATCCCAGTCACAGAGTCACAGAGTGTTAGAGATTGGAAGGGACCTCGAAAGATCATCTAGTTCAATCCCCTCCCAGCCCATCACAAGGCTTCTGCTGTTTTCACTCAAGGACAACATGCTTCCCTGTGTAAAGAAGGAAGGATTTCAAAAATTGTCATCTGCTCTGGATGCTGGGAGTCCTGACCTCCAGTTTTCAGATCCTCTGGCAATTTCCCTCTAAATCCATTACCTTCTGTATTATTGGAGAGTTTTATCCCATGAGCGACTTCAACATGCAAATATATTATCTTATGAGTAAGTAAATGACAATTTAATTAAGTCTAGTTGAAGTCAATAGGAATTCTCATGCACATGGCTTTGCAGATGCTAAAGGGTAGGTCATTTTGTATTTGGGGACAGGGACTAGAAATCAAAAGCAAACATTCTTATATAAAACATGCTTTGTTCTGGTTTTATATTAAATGTTTGTCAGTTCATATGCTATACTCTTATCAGAATAAAAGTATGTATGAAAAATGGTAATTCACAGACATTTAAACTTGTTCTTTAATGCAAAGCAAGAGTCAGCAAACATAAGAATTAAAAAAAAGTATTATGAATATTCGCAATTGCTCTAGCCAATAATATAAAAATATATTTTTAAAGAGACACACTCACTTTCGAGAATCTAGAATATTCCACACTGAGACATAGCAAGTCTTGTAAAATTCTTCTAAATTTGATTTAAAGCTGTTTCCAGTTCAAATGTGAGTTGATGTTCTTTGCACCATTTTTTTTATAAAAGCTTTGCAGCAAACCATTATTCATACGTTCATCCTTGTATTTTTCTAAATGAATACAACTTACTGTTTATATCATATCTGTGCTTTTAGTATTATCCTACTACATATATTAGGAAGGCTATCCTCTGAAGGACATTGAGTTTTAAAGCATTCCAAGACTGTTGATAATTTTAATATCAGAAAGAAATTAACAAGATGCAAATCAGTTCTTCTGTATTCTTGAATCATAGTTCCCTTAAAAGTAATTTTTTCTCTCACAATATTAGGAAGAAGGAAAACAGACTCGCAGACTCAAAAGGAAACAATTGTGCAGTGCATTGAATTTTTTAAAATGATAAGTACAAAAGGTTTTGCTCTAGGGAAGGCTGGGTCTGTTTTGTTGTCAGAAGAATTAGAAATCAAGTATTATTTTTGGCACAAATCCTTGAGGCTCCACAGCTCTTCCTTTATCCAGCTGAGTATGTGGATTTGGGCTTTTTGTATTAATTTGTTTATACCTGTGCTTCTGATTCTTGATGTTATCTGGTGAGGTAAATCCTGATTTCTTTTGGTGCTGTTTTAAGAAGGTGCTGAATTTCACAAATTTAAGTTTGGAGTTTCTTGTTAAGTCTTAAGACTTGTGTGCTATTCTGAACTTGTATTTAAACTTAAATCTTTAAGCACAGCTTTTCAACTAATTGGAAATGTACATGAATATCCAAATAAAAACAAAACAAACCCAACACCAATGGCATTATTTTAAAAATGCCAAGCTTAATACTGTAGAAACATTATCCCAGTCCTCTTGTTCAGCCAGGCTAATTACCAGTGCTGTGTTAGATGATAATTTCCTGCATACAGTTCCAGAACACAATTTGTTTAGAGCTGCTTCTGTTTCACAGGTAGGAGTAGTTCATCCTCTGTGGTACTTCGGCTGGCATATTGAGATCCTGTACCGAGACAGAGTATGTTAGTATATGTGTTTATAGGAGCTGCCTGAAGTACTTACGATAGGAAAGAAATGTCGTGTCAGCTCACCTAGAACACTCTCAGCTTATTAACCAACAAAGTCTTCAGCCAATCAGTCCAGTTAATTAAATGATGAACTATTTTATTAAAAGCTAAGAGCAAGACTCAAGTGAGAAAAAGTAATAAAACAGCAGCTGAAGGAATTACTTGCTCTGTGGGGCACTCTTTAAAGTTTGTCTAATTGGAATATTTAATCAGAAATTGGAGGTGGAAGTTGCAGATTTGATTAAGGGATGGAATTAACAGGAGGTAGTTAGAAACCCGTGCTACAGTGCACAGGCAGATTTGCATTTTTTAGTAATATTCTGAGACAAAGAAGTCGTAGAAAATTAAAAATTAGTAGTAGAAAATTAGCAAGCAAGTAATAAAGGATAAAACAGACCAATGAAAGAATTATGAATACTAATGTTTACTAGGTATGAGTATTGCATATGTATATGCATTTTTGTACACAGACAGATATTTGTTTTACATATGTATGAAATAATCTAAGACCCATGGAAGTGTAAATGGCTGCCAATAGCTTTCGTAAAACTATTGACTCCTGTTCTTTTAAGAGCTTTGGATGCGTATTGAGTTGCATAGAGTGTTTGATTGGTATGATCAGTGAAATACTGAGCAAAATTAGATATTTGCTTTTACAGCAGATATAGACTGTTGAGGTGCTACAGAACCTGCCATCACCTGATGAAGCACTGCAGATTACAAACAGGACATTAAATGTGGCAAGAAAACCCCGTTATTCCAGTGTTTCTCAGCATCTCTTCCTTTTTAGTATTAGATTTGTGTTTAAATGTACATAAATTTATGTTGTTAAATAATGCAAATGGAAATGAATGTGCTTTGAATCTCGTTGGAAATCTGCTGATGACAGTGAAAGAAATGCTGTTAACTTCAGTAAACACTGGGTCATGCTTTGCATTAAGAAACACTAAAAATGGAGTCTTAATCAGCTCATATTTATTGAACTAATTCCCAATGCTGTCAGTGGTTCGTAGAGAAATACAGTCTCACTCGAGATATTTCCCAGGAAACTTTCAGTCTTCAGTTAGAGTCTTGTAATTTTATACCATATTTCTGCACAACAACAACAAATCCCCAAAAGCAGGTTCTCCATTCACAGCCACAGCCTGTTAAATGTTAGTTTGCATCTCACTGGCATGTTATTTCCAACATCTAAATTAATCTAACAATTTTAGTTACATTTAAAGTTTGGAACAAGGAAAATAATTTTATCGTATCATATGTATGCATGCATATATATTATACTGTAAATGTTTATTCAGTTTATTTTAGGAAGCTTGAAGCTTTAATGGTATTGGTGTGACTTGGTGCTTAAAGCTGTAATACATTATGTATCTGTTGAACACTAGTAAAATATAATTAAGATATAGTTTTGGGTGATTTAGATTGGAGATTTGTACATCTTAATCTTCAGTAGCAAAAACTTAGCAAGGTCCAAAAAGGTATGTGTGTGTATATATATATATAAATGAACAATGATTGTAGCAATTATGTTAGTACATGATAAACCTCAAGCACATGATAAACCTCAAGTTATTCCTTTACCCGATTCCTAGAGATCAGATGGTGGAAATGGAAGCTTGCTGCCATTCCCCATTTGTGCACATTGTATACTTCACTTCCTTTTTTTATGGTCCTTCTTTCAGGCTTTTGTATTGACTGTGTTAAAGGTGAGATGCTTATGTAGGGGGACTCCTGATCTGATTTGGTATGGTATGTGTGTGTTTCTAAAGATATTTTTAATTTTCAATGGCTGTTTAAAATAAGGTGTTAACTGTCCTGAGCTGTCAAGAGTTTTGGAGAGAGGATTCCACGCCGACATGCATGCAGACATGAAAGATGGGACTGCCTAGGGAGCAGGTTTGAAAGACACACCTACAGATGATTCAGTGTGGCTCAGCCCTGGGCTGGTAGAAGCAGGTTCCATATTGACAATGTTACAAATTCTTACCACCTGGTTCAGTGTCTCAGCAGGAAATTTTTCTGGTAGATGTGTGCGTATATGTATGGGACCTTGAGGGATGCCTTGGCCATTAGGGTGGTTCACTGGGCAGGGTTATGTGAGCAACTAAGAGGACCTAGTTGGTACCAGCCTTTATTCATATGGCCAGATTTAGTCATCCTTGCAGTATTTGAGATTATTTTGTATCCAAGGTACATAAATCTCCAGCACAGCTAAACTGCAATTTTGAAACCTGAAAACTAGTGATTAAAGTGGAATTGAGTAAAATTACTTATGAATATGTCCGCGTAAGACAAGCGCTTGGATCCTTGTAAGGCTCATTTTTTAAAATCTATGTAAACACAGATCAGATTTCAGAATATTAGGCAGCCTAGTCATTGTCACCCATGAGCTATCGTGTGCACTATACTGATATCCATGGCTCCGTTTATTCTGTACTTAAGTTTTACTTTAGTTGAAAGATTAATCTGTGATGAAGTATCATCTCATGTACAGCATGATATACATCTATTTCTGTATACTGTTGAAGCACTCACATTGAGATCATGGTGAATTTCTACCGTATGGAAACCTGCACTTGATTAAATTAGCATTTTCTTGACAACTTTATAACTTTCATAATCTGTGACTGCTACTTCTGATAAATGCTCTCCTCTTGAGAGAGTGAGAAGTACTTTTCACAGGCTGTATTGTGGATGCTTCTGTGCCAAATGCAGCACATGGCATGTGTTCAAACCATCAGATTAAACTCGGCCACCGTTGTTATGTTCCTTTGGTAATTATATACAAAGAGCATGGGCTGATTAGGTACAACAGGCCTTTCTTTTTCATTTTGGTGTCCAGCATTGAATGATGCTTTGTACAAGCACGCCCTGATGACTATGTGCACAAGCAATAATGAGTGGTAAACAGACTCGAATAAATGTTATATTTTTAAGTTAAAGTCGAGGATGTGATGGCTTGTAGCTTCTTGGTTATTGTTGGCCTTTTGTTCTACAACTAAACAACATTACAAATAATGTTTCCTGTTGTATTCAGAACATGAATTTGGTTAGCAAGGTTACTGTAGATAAGATAGAAAAACGTGAATGACTATTAAAACATTGTTTTAGCGTGTTGTTTTAAATCACAGGGCATAAAAGACAGGTGCATACACCCAGGTGATAACTCAGTCATGGCTCTTGAGGGTGGTGCAGGAGGATGTGGTTGCAGAGGACTACAGACTGGCCAGGGTAACTGGAGCCTGTTGGCACACCTGGGCTCCAACAATGAGATGGAGCCTTTGGAGTAAATCCAGATCACATAGAATTGGGGACAAAGGTTTCCTGTTGACTTCAGTGGATTTTAAGGCAGTAAATACGGCTGTGCTTGCTCACTTAGCCCTTTTAGAATGCATGATCCCTCTGACACCCGTCCCTTTGTTAACTTCAATAGCCAGCATTTCTGTAGGAAGGGGAGGCCTTCTTTTTCTTTCTGCAAACAGATGTGCATATTGCCACTTGTACTTAAAGTTCCTTTCATTGCTTTATAAAATTTTATTTGTGTTTATTTACACTTATATAAAGTCCTAGGTCAGGCTGTTAATAGCTTATCAATCCCTTATCTCTTTTTAAAGGAGGCAGTCACCCCCAAAATATTGCTTGCAATACTAGAAATGCAATCTGCAAATTAATTAAAAGAGCTGCAATTCAGTGTTTTGTGTTGCATGTTTTCTTATAGCTGTCTCATATTCCTTCAATTAATAAAATGGTAGAGAAGCATGTTTCAATCTGATGGTTATTTTTATGATATAATATTCTGAGAAGAGGTTTATCAATGTTTTCAAAAAGTATTGGGAAGAATCAATTGACGGAAACTTCATGTTGAGTTAATGGCCCAATAAACAATGTCAGATTTCGTCCATTGCTAAAAATGGGATAAAGAGTTGTTAGAGGGAGTTTACAGACTGGAAGAAATTATGCACTGTATTTGTAATATCATATGGTCACATTGTTAGCCTTGCTTTCAAAATGCCTGCATTTGAAGAATTAAATCAAAACACGGTAAGTCTGCCGTTTATTGCCAATATAAATTCCACAGTTATAGATTTATGGCTGCTTCCTTCTGCAGCTGTATTAATAATGGAAGGCAGAGATGGGGAGCAGAATGACCCCCCATAATCAAAAGGGAAATGTTTAATGACCTGCTAGACTACTTGGACACCCACAAGTCTATGGGTCTGGATAGGATTCACCCAAGGGTACTGAGGGAGCTGGCAGAAATGCTCATCAAACCATTTTCAATCATTTATCAGCAGTCCTCGCTAACTGAAGAGGTCCCAATCAATTGCCTGGAGGTTAGCAAAAGTGACACCCATCTGCAAGAAAGACTGTAAGGAGGATCTGAGGAAATACAGGCCTGTCCATCTGACCTTGGTGCTGGGGAAGGGTATTGGTGCAGATCATCTTGAGTGGCATCACAGGACATGTAGTCAGCTTGGGTTTATGAAGAAACCATTCTGCTTGACTAACCTGATCTCCTTCTATGACAAGGTGACCTGCTTAGTGGATGAGGGAAAGGCTGTGGATTTTGTCTACCTAGGCTTTAGTAAAGCCTTTGACACCATTTCACACTGGAAAAACTGGACAGCATTCTCCTGGAGAAACTGGCTGCTTTTGGCTAGGATGGGTATACTCTTCGCTGGGTAAAAAACTGTCTGAATGACTGGACCCAAAGAGTTGTGGTGAATGGATTTAAATACAGTTGGTGGCTGGTCACAAGTGGTGTTCCACAGGGCTCAGTATTGGGGCCAGTTCTGTTTAATATCGTTATCAGTGCTGAGGACAAGGGGATCGAGTGCACCCTCAGTAAGTTTCCAGATGACACCAAGTTGGGCGGGTGTGTTAATCTGCTTGAGGGTAGGAAGGCTCTGTAGAGGGATCTGGACAGGCTGGATCAATGAGCCAAGGACAACTGTATGAGGATCAGCAAGGCTGAGTGATGGGCCCTGCACCTGGGTCACAACAGCCCCATGCAACGCTACAGGCTTGACGAAGTGGCTGGAAAGCTGCCCGTGGAAAAGGACCTGGGGATATTGGTCAACAGCTAGCAGAACATGAGCAGGCTGTGTGCCCAGGTGGCCAAGAAAGCCAATAGCATCCTGGCTTGTATCAGAAAGAGTGTGGCCAGTAGGACTAGGGAAGTGGTTGTCCCCCTCTGCTTGACACTGGTGAGGCTGCAGCTTGAATACTGTTTCCAGTTTTGGGCCCCTCACTACAAAAAAGATTTTGAGGTGCTGGAGTGTATCCAAAGAAGGGCAACGAAGCTGGTTGAGGTTCTAAAGAACAAGACCTATGAGGAGTGGCTGAGGGAACTGGAGTTGTTTAGCTTGGAGAAAAGGAGTCTGAGGGGAGACCTTATCGCTCTCTACAGCTACCTGAAAGGAAGTTGTAGTGAGGTGAGTGTCAGTCTCATTTCTAAAGTAACAAGTGATAGGATGAGAGCAAACAGCCTTAAGTTGCACCAGAGGAGGTTTTGGTTTAATATTAGGAAAAATTTCTTCACCGAAAGGGTTATCCAGTATTGAACACACTGCCGAGGAAAGTGATTCAATCACTATCCCTGGAGGAGTTTAAATGTGTGGATGTGGTGCTTAGGACTGTGGCTTAGTGGTGGGCTTGGTAGTGGTAGGTTTACAGTTGGACTCGATGATCTTAAGGATCTTGTTGTGGCTTAATGCACTCAGCTAGAGAAAAACCACTACAAAGCTGCTCACTTGTCCTCTCTTCTCCCAGGGGTCAGGGAGAGAATTAAAGGGGTAGACTCATGGGTTGGCAGAAAAACTATTTAATAACTAAACTNTCCATTGCTAAAAATGGGATAAAGAGTTGTTAGAGGGAGTTTACAGACTGGAAGAAATTATGCACTGTATTTGTAATATCATATGGTCACATTGTTAGCCTTGCTTTCAAAATGCCTGCATTTGAAGAATTAAATCAAAACACGGTAAGTCTGCCGTTTATTGCCAATATAAATTCCACAGTTATAGATTTATGGCTGCTTCCTTCTGCAGCTGTATTAATAATGGAAGGCAGAGATGGGGAGCAGAATGACCCCCCATAATCAAAAGGGAAATGTTTAATGACCTGCTAGACTACTTGGACACCCACAAGTCTATGGGTCTGGATAGGATTCACCCAAGGGTACTGAGGGAGCTGGCAGAAATGCTCATCAAACCATTTTCAATCATTTATCAGCAGTCCTCGCTAACTGAAGAGGTCCCAATCAATTGCCTGGAGGTTAGCAAAAGTGACACCCATCTGCAAGAAAGACTGTAAGGAGGATCTGAGGAAATACAGGCCTGTCCATCTGACCTTGGTGCTGGGGAAGGGTATTGGTGCAGATCATCTTGAGTGGCATCACAGGACATGTAGTCAGCTTGGGTTTATGAAGGGCAAGTCCTGCTTGACTAACCTGATCTCCTTCTATGACAAGGTGACCTGCTTAGTGGATGAGGGAAAGGCTGTGGATTTTGTCTACCTAGGCTTTAGTAAAGCCTTTGACACCATTTCACACTGGAAAAACTGGACAGCATTCTCCTGGAGAAACTGGCTGCTTTTGGCTAGGATGGGTATACTCTTCGCTGGGTAAAAAACTGTCTGAATGACTGGACCCAAAGAGTTGTGGTGAATGGATTTAAATACAGTTGGTGGCTGGTCACAAGTGGTGTTCCACAGGGCTCAGTATTGGGGCCAGTTCTGTTTAATATCGTTATCAGTGCTGAGGACAAGGGGATCGAGTGCACCCTCAGTAAGTTTCCAGATGACACCAAGTTGGGCGGGTGTGTTAATCTGCTTGAGGGTAGGAAGGCTCTGTAGAGGGATCTGGACAGGCTGGATCAATGAGCCAAGGACAACTGTATGAGGATCAGCAAGGCTGAGTGATGGGCCCTGCACCTGGGTCACAACAGCCCCATGCAACGCTACAGGC
This sequence comes from Syrrhaptes paradoxus, assembly GCA_013400615.1. NCBI lineage: Eukaryota > Metazoa > Chordata > Aves > Pterocliformes > Pteroclidae > Syrrhaptes > Syrrhaptes paradoxus. The sequence goes on along the minus strand of VZTO01026384.1, from coordinate 56,941 downwards.
TTGACGAAGTGGCTGGAAAGCTGCCCGTGGAAAAGGACCTGGGGATATTGGTCAACAGCTAGCAGAACATGAGCAGGCTGTGTGCCCAGGTGGCCAAGAAAGCCAATAGCATCCTGGCTTGTATCAGAAAGAGTGTGGCCAGTAGGACTAGGGAAGTGGTTGTCCCCCTCTGCTTGACACTGGTGAGGCTGCAGCTTGAATACTGTTTCCAGTTTTGGGCCCCTCACTACAAAAAAGATTTTGAGGTGCTGGAGTGTATCCAAAGAAGGGCAACGAAGCTGGTTGAGGTTCTAAAGAACAAGACCTATGAGGAGTGGCTGAGGGAACTGGAGTTGTTTAGCTTGGAGAAAAGGAGTCTGAGGGGAGACCTTATCGCTCTCTACAGCTACCTGAAAGGAAGTTGTAGTGAGGTGAGTGTCAGTCTCTTTTCTAAAGTAACAAGTGATAGGATGAGAGCAAACAGCCTTAAGTTGCACCAGAGGAGGTTTTGGTTTAATATTAGGAAAAATTTCTTCACCGAAAGGGTTATCCAGTATTGAACACACTGCCGAGGAAAGTGATTCAATCACTATCCCTGGAGGAGTTTAAATGTGTGGATGTGGTGCTTAGGACTGTGGCTTAGTGGTGGGCTTGGTAGTGGTAGGTTTACAGTTGGACTCGATGATCTTAAGGATCTTGTTGTGGCTTAATGCACTCAGCTAGAGAAAAACCACTACAAAGCTGCTCACTTGTCCTCTCTTCTCCCAGGGGTCAGGGAGAGAATTAAAGGGGTAGACTCATGGGTTGGCAGAAAAACTATTTAATAACTAAACTGCAATAATATTGAAAATAATAGTGATAATGATAGTAATATATACAAATAGATGTGAATATATACAAATGTTCAAATGAATGATGCACACACTGATACTGCTCACCACCTGATGACCAAGGCTCAGCCTGTTCCCAGCTAACAATCCCAGAGCAGGGAGAGTCCCGAAAAAACAATCCTGGAAAGGAGACAGGAGCTCAAGTGTCTGAGACCAAGAGATGACCCCAAGAGAGAGGAAGACAACCCAGAGAGGGAGAGAACTTCTGGACAGAACCTAATCTATATACTGGGCATGACGTGTGTGATATGGAATGTACCATTGGCCAACTTGGGTTTCAATCCTAAACCTAAAATCAAATCCTAGGCTAGTAACTGGGGCTGTGCTCCCTCCCAGCTTCTCTTGCACTCCCAGCTTTTCCTGCACCTGCAGACACTGGTGCAGCAGAGAAGCTAAAAAATCCTTGACTGTCATGGCAGCAATTATGAACATCAGCATGCTATTAGCCTTCTTCTCAGCACAAATCCAAAACATAGCCTCTTAATAGATGTTATGAAGAATGTTAACTCTGTCCCAGCCAAAACCAGGACATTCTTTTCCAATCTAAATGGTTCCATTATTCTGTGATTCTAATTGCAATAAATTTAAGACCTTTTGGTTCACCAGTATTTTTTGAAATGTTCAAGATTGGTCTCTTGTTAAGTGTCACACACATCTTTTCATCTTTGTAAGTTTCCTTCTATGCTAAATATTTCTTTAGTTTTACTAACTATATATTATCTAACCTTTCATAACACAATGTGTGATCTTGACCGTTGTCATTTTGTTTGCAGTTTGAATAAGGAAGGGATAAAATAATACTTGATGGTAACAACTTTGGATTGGTTAAATGGGGAATACTGAAATACAGCTTGATATGCTAAAATGTTTTCAGCCACATGCAATCATTGTGATTGTTGCTTCATTAAGGATAAAAGAAGTCACAGGATTTCAGAATGGGTTTGGTTTGTTTTTTTCCTCTGTGAAAGCAATCTAAATGCAAATTCTATACCTGAATAAAATCCTAGAAGCAGGTATAAATGAGTCCAGAGGGGAAAAAATTCAGTAGTGACGACACTTGGTAAGTTAGTCTGACCTGCACTTTGAATGCGAAAACATTTTTTTTCTTGATGCATACTACTTTTATACACTAACAAAATAAACTTTTTATGCATTGGAAATCTAAAATTATATAGATGCATTAAGGGTGAACTAGTCCTAAGTAAACTCAGAAAAAGATCGACTGTGATGCCAATACATTAGAGTTCTGAGTCCATGAATCAAGCGTTCTGTTGATTTAATTCAGAGTAGATTGTAAAACACAGTTTCAATTAGGAAGTCAAAATAAGAAAACATAAAAAGGAGTAAAAGGAATTATTTGAATTTTCTAGAAGTAGATTGGAGTATATTAATTCAGTGCAGTTTAAGTGTGTTGTTACTATATTTAAAAACATACCCTGGAAATTGCTGATCTTTGTTTCTTCCTTTTCCTTCCAGTCTGGTACCAAAGTCTAATTGAATAATATATCCTTGGCCACAGCATCTCTTTAACATAAATAATTCAGTGTTTTCAGAAAGATGTGATTCCAGGCCTGTTAATATCTTTGACATATTTCAGACAAGACAAGAGCTTCTGCAGTTATTGCTGAAACCCAGTATTTATTCTCATGACCCCTAGGATTGAAGCTCTCAAACCTGACCAGGGCAGTTTTGAGCAAGGACCTGTTTTTGCTGCCGTCCGCATACCCCGCACTTATTTGCTGAGGAGCATGTAGGAGGTATGAAGGATTACCATGAGCAAAAGTATGGCATAAAACTCTGAACAGTTACTAGAAGACCATTCTTAAGTGAAGCCAATTTAAGATAAAATGCCAGTTTAAAAGAGTTGCTTGCAGGATTTGATATAGCTTATCACATTTGTTATGAAATATATAGATAAAGAAGTGAGAGAATATTCATCTACTTTATCAGGATCAAACTTAAATGAGGTCTTCCCTTCACTCTGTAGTTAGCTGTGTTGCTGCAGGTGTGAGGGGACCACTGTGTTTCAGCACTATTTGCTATTCATGTCACATGCATAAAACAGAATAAGTTCCTGGTGAAGTGTGTAGTTTTTATATCTAGTCTTCCTTGGAGTTTCTGGGAGTTATATTTACATAAGTTTCTTCTTCCTTAAAGCTTTTTGCTCTGAACTTCTCAGGAAGCAGTCTTGCTGATTCTCCCCTTACCTTGTGAACAGCCATTTTTCATTAGAAATACCAATGTTGTTTTATTAGAACTGTTGTAATCCCTGAGTAAAGACTGGCTGATTGATGCCTTCACTTGAGGCAAAGTAAAACTTTATTTGTAGCAACACCATGTATGCATATACTCAGCATATTTATTTAGTGTCTCAACCTGATGCTTCATTTTGACATGTGGAGGGTGAAATATTTTATGTAATCATATAAAGTTTAGGTTATCAATAGCTTTTGCTTGAGTATCCAGTATGATAGTAATTGACCATGGTGAGCCATAACAGTTTTGGGGGTGATTGAATGCAAACTGTAAATGCAGTTTATTTTAAAAAAACCCCAACAACGTCTGACAGAAAAACTTGGAGATTTTAAGTCTTTGGGTCTGTTAGAAAGGTTACTTTACAAATGGTATCAACAGCCTTATTCCAGATGTAGAGGTGGGATTCAACCAAAGATTACTTATGCTCTGGCATAGTTTTCTTCTGCTAGTTTTGTTCTGACAATTGTATAGAGAGATGGGAAAAGTAATTTTACATGTGAATAAAATCAAATCTAAGTGTTAACGATAAAGGTTCTCACAGTGTACTTAAATCAAGAAAATACATTATGCCTCTGTACTACTCAGTTCTACACAGTTATAATGCTGTCTCACCAGGATCAGAATCTGGCTCCTTGCTTCAGCGAAAAAAGAGCTTCTTTAGTATTTGTTGCTTTTTTTTTTTATTTTTTTTTTTTATTTTTAAGGATACCATGTCCAGACTCTTTCCTCTCCTGTTGCTTTGAGCCTTAGCTCTTCTGACAGTGACAGCTGGTGACAAAAATGGGAAAAACAGCCTCCTAGTTACTTTGATATGGTCTAGTGTTTAATGTGAGGTTCTTGTTGTCCTGGCCACCGGACAGGGAAATGTAAAGGAAATGTTCTTTTCACTGTATGGCTGCAAGCAGTGTGCAAGCTTCAAAGGACATGTTGAGACAGTTGTTTTTTCTCTGAATTAGAGAAAATGAGTTCAAAGGACACCAAAGGGGTCAGGAGTGCAAATATAGACTGTGAGTCTGTCTAAGATTGTACAACCAGCCAAACATTAAAGTTGTCTGAATCGCAAAGTGGCTGCCCAGGAACAGGGCATGACAGTGGCTACAAGACTTGAGTAGAAGAAATAAGTGAAGGATAAGTATTATGAATTCATTATCAAACTGAATGAAAGTAGAGGGTATGTAAGTTACTACTCCTGAGGAAAACTTCCAGTAGTAAACAGAATAAAACTCAAGCAAAAGTCTCCTTAACACCCGCCATGCTTTTTTTCTTTGTTTGTTTTTGTGGGATATAATTGAAATCTCCAGGTATGTGAAAATTGCAAACTTTGGTTGATAATTTACTTTCTCCCTGGAAGCAACGATGGAGTCCAAGTTATAATGGTTCTGGGGTGGTCATAGAGCTTGGGTCTTGTGGGGCTCTGAAGCTCTTGTCATCATTCTCACTAATCGGAGGTTCCTTCTAGATTCTTTGTCTTGAAGATACAAAATAGTGGCATTGTGTATTTCAAAACAACTTTTATTTTGCGTAAGATATTTACTGAGAGTGAGCGTACAGCACACCCACACCTCTACATCTGTACGGTTTTGTGGTGCACGTGGATTCTTAATCGACTTGAAAACTTGTGCCATCTTAGTCATGTATTTTTTTGTTCTAGAAGTGGTTGGTTCAGTTTCCAGTATTTTTGCCAAGACAGTGCAGTGAGCCATACAGTCAGTATGTTTGTCAACACCTTCAAGTCTACTGACAAAGATATAATTAGAGTCATGACTAAGTGTACTTTCTAGGGAAAAGTACAAATGTTACCTGTCAACAAAGATGTTATTTTCCCTAGAGGCTGTTGTAAAGGGAGAGATTTCCCATGGAACTGTTGTGCTTTCATGTGACAACCTGGGGAAAAAAAAGTTTTTATCAAAGACAGTGTCAAGTGTGTGCCTAGTAATTCTTGTATCTCTCTTGTTGGTGTGGATAACTTTCTTAATCTGTAATTGGAAAATAGTGGAGGCACTGAGATCCAGATCCCTAAATGTATTTAAATCCTTATACCACTGAAGTCATTGGACATAAAAAGCTTAGGCAGGAACTGGATGGTTAAAATCCTTTGCTGGTTACCTGTATGATTTAACCCAGATTCTACATAAAGGCCTAAAACCTAGTTTTGCATAATGTTGACCAAGAACACAAACAAATGTGATGATAAAAGACTATTCTGGCACAGTAAGAACATGTATAGTATGAATATTAAAATTTAAAATGACTTTGTGCTTATCCTGATTTGATTTTACTTTATTTTTAATAAATACTAGGTTGGGAGAGGGAGATCCGTACCTGCTCGTGTCCTAGAGGAAGTACAGTGCCTGAGCCTTACCTTCTCTCTTGGAGATTTCCCTCTTGTCCCACACTCACTTGAACATCTGGAATTGAGACTCTTAGGGCTGAACAACTGAATGAAAATGTTGATGTGCTCTTGACACTTTTTGCATTGCATAGACATGGAAAATAACCATACTTTAATGTGTTTTCAGTCAGAGTTAAGCAGACTGACAGTCTGAAAATGGCAAGAGTTTTAAACCAGTGTTTTAATTCAGAAGTATGGATTCCCTTGGGCTAGAAATTTTATTATTTCATTCAATAAACACATATTGTGTTATAATCCTTTAGGCCTTTCCTGGAAAAAATAGATCTAAACTTACCAATACTATGTTGTTTCTTCACATGTAAAATTGGAGGTCATATAAGGCACTTGAAATTGCCTGGCTTGTATTTTCTAAATCTTAAAAGTGGTGCCAGTGAAAAGACTTTTTAAATGTAATGTTTTAGCTAAGTAAAACAAGTGAGTAGTAAATGTACAAGGTGTATTATTTGTGTCATGACTTTTGGGCATGTATTGGTAGTTGGTAGAGTTAAAAAAAATGAACAGTCGCTTGTCGTAATATTATTTTCTGTTATTAGCAAAGACAAATTACTACCCTAGGGATTTTCTGAAGATCAGAACAGTTAAGAGCAGTTAAAATATAATTTAAGTGTTAAAATAAAAATTTAAAGAAATTTGACAACAATTAGGAACTGACCCTAGTGAAGAGCTTGTACAAGGAGGAAAGCAAATTCTGAGAGCTAAAAGAAAGTTAGGTCAAATCTTGTTCCTCACATTTGGATCCCTGACCCAGTGAAGGATTCTGTCTTGATTTGACAAGGGTCCTAAATTTGTACCAATTAACATTGTTAAATGGCAGAAGTTCAAGATAAGAGTTTGAAACAAAAGAGAAAGGAGGTAGGAAATATCTTGCAGTCAAGTCAAAAGATAGGGGAAAGGTCCACACTGTAAGACATTGTAGTGTTTGTTAGTACCAGTGAGAGTGAGGTAGAAGTGGAAAAGGACCATAAAAGATGGAAGACTTATTTTTTTTATTGAGTTTCACATGGGAAGAGAAAATTACTAGGTATGGAATTATATGTATCGATGAGAGTATCTCTGTATAGTAGACTTTCCTGTAGATTTATATATGTAAAAAAATCTACTAAATCACAAAAATTATAACAAGATGTAGTAAGTAGAGAATGTTCATCATTTTGACTGCTGCCATAAGTTTTAAAGCAATTAGGAGATAAATACTAAAGTTGGATCTTCTCTTTCTTATCCTGCAGGTAGAACAACAGTGGAGAATGGGAAAAACTTTAATGTGGCCCCAGCTAAATTGGTTGTATAGTCTGTTTAGTAGTCTGGTCTTACTCGTGATCAGAAGCAGATAGTTTGCCTGCAAAATAAGTGGGAGATTGATGAGCAGACCAGAGTGTTATCTCAGCACTGCCTGTCACAAAATGAATAAAGCTTAATGGGATTTGAATGGTGGTTAAATGATCCCTGCGTGCAGATAAGTTTGTTGGAATTATTTTAAATCACATTTGTTCTCCTCTTCCATTACTGATACTTCTAGATATTCGGTTTTATACTGGTAGAGATTGGGAATAATGTTCATCCATGTTGGCAAAATTGGATATGAAGCCCCAGGAAAGAAGAGCAATCTATTTCCCTTTGCCAGAAAATAATTTGGAAGAAACATGAAATGAGATGGAATTTTCAACTTTAATTACTTGTAAATTGTAACATTGTATGGGTGGAGCAGTTTTAGGAAAGCATCGTGAATTACCTAGAAAAAAAGAAGGTAAAATAAACTTGCAGCAGAAACTTAGGAAATTTTAAGCCATTTATATCCTGAAACAAAAAGGTGATGCTGAAATATTGAGAGCCTGACTAAATTGTCACTGTGAAGAAATTGGTAAGAAAACAAAATGATGAGACAACTGGATCAGTAAATAGGGAAAACAGGAAAGGTAGAATCTGGAAGATATACATTGGATATAATTGTGCAAGAAGGTGACTAGAAATTCTGAAGGCAATTCTGGTCTGGTTGAAGACAGAACTGAAGAATGGAGGAAGATAGAAAAGATTAATTTGAGTGTTTTCAAAAGTGATTTTGTGGTGTAGCTGCAGGTAGTTCCCTGAATTTCATAACTGGTGTAGTAATCAAATTTTATTGTAATACTTGGATGAAACAAATTATGATATTAAGTAAATATGCAGATGAAGAACACTAATAACACATCAGGAGTTCACACCATATCATTAGGGTTCCTCAAAGTAAGAAGACCCTCTGTTATTAAATAGCTTAATCCTTGGTTAAAAGAAATATAGAAGAAATTAAGGTCTGGAATTTGAATGTCTTCTTATACCATGTTCACTCTCAGATAACTCCACTGAAGATTAAGTTTTAGTTTTCAGAATTTTGATAGTATCTCCTGCTCCACATCCTAACAATAAATGATCACTCAAACTTTATTTTCAGAGGAAATAATAATTTATGTGTAATCGTGCTTGCTATTTAACTATGTAGTCCTAATCATTCTATATCTGGGCATGTATTTAGAATCCAGACACCCAGATTACATTTTGTATACTTCCTTAAACATCTTTCGAAGATGAAGGTGCCTCTGTGACTCATTTAAATATTGAAAATAAAACTTTGAGAGCATTTTTGTACAATTATCATAATACTTTGCTACATAGTGATAAGTATTCAGAACAGAAATTAAACTTCATGTATGTTTAGTTGGAGAAGTGTGGAAAAAGCCAAGAAAGACTTAAAACACACCATGAAAGTTCAGAAATTCCTATGTCACCAGCCCCAGCCTTGTTTGTTTCCCATAATTATTTCATTAAACAGTATTTTGGCATCATCTCTCCCTTTCTTGCTTGTTTATTCATTTGATGAAGAAAAGTTTAAGGAGGATTTTCCTTTCAGAAGTTGTGATCTTTGGCTGCAAGGCCTGGAAGTTTTTATCCTACCCTCTTAGTCCTAGTTAATGTTAAACCAGGCCGCATGCCAGTGCTCCTCTCTCTATTTGGTCTGGTCAAATATATTTGACTTTTTTGCTGCTCCATCTAACTACGTCCAAAATTCCTCTGACACCCATCTCCCCTTTGCCTCCATTGGATTCCCCCAGTTCTCTTAGAGGGTGGTTTATACTTAACTCTGCACTTCCTATTCCTGTTTTTTTCCCTTGGAGATTAATATTTCTCTTTTCTTATCTGCGATACTGTTTTTAAAACTGATAGGAATTAACTAGTCAACTTGTACATCTTTTGACAACACTTCAAACCTCAGGAGGAATCCTCCATAGGAAGAATTTCCTCACAGTACATTTTTTTCCTGATTTCTGTAGAACTTTCCACCTTTGGGAAATGGACATGTCAGATGGACATCTTCTGGAGCAGAACAAGAAATGCTAAAAGAAAAATGTTAAGGTATCTTTTGTGTACCGAGGCTTCAGTTTCGGTCTTAACCATATTAAAGGGCTTGTAAATACGCTGCCTGTCCCAAACATTTGATTGGAGTAGCTTTGAAACTTGGTGTTTGTAATTCAGTTGCTAATACGAAGTGAAGAGGATTCCAGAGGGCAGCCTGTTACCATTTTAAGATTCATCTAAGGAAACCATCTTGCACTTGCTGAAGACCACGAGGCATGTAGGTTTATTGATACAGCTGTCATAAGACTGTTTTTTTTGTCTTTCTGCCTGGATACGTATTTAGCTTTCTTAGAAACTTTTGATTTTTTTTTTAAATGAATTATCACCAATACAGACTAAAGTATTTTGTAGTTCTTAATTCTACAGTTTGCATTATTGCTAATGTATTTCTGCTGGAGTACTTAATTTTGATGGTTTATTTTTGATTGATAACATTTTCCTTTTTGTGCACCATGTAAAGAGGTTCAGATCTGTTCTGATACCATTTTTCCAGGGATATCCTGTAAAATAGGTATTTCAGTAAATACAAAACATGAAAATTCTCACACTATAAGCTTAGACACCATTTAGTATGTGCTACACAGCCTTCTAACCTGCAGCCCACTCATAGGTATTAGAGTGGTACTGTGTGTTACCTCTTATAGAGAAAACAGCATTTTTGAGAGTCTCTGACCTGCATAGAATACCAAAGTTCAGAGAGAATATTGGTGCATACTTAAGCAGACAATAGTTGGCTGTAAACACCAGCATCAGTGTTTTTATGCATCAGTAATGATTCCTAAGTTTTCATTGTAAATCAGCCCAGGAAACAAACAGTAGGTGCAATGCTTGATGCACATCAGGGGTTTGATTAGACACAATTTCTTCATGTCTCTGTGCAAGCTGATTGAGCTGGTGGTGCTGTATAAGCACTACTAAATCTGCCTAGGAACACATTAATGCAAATACAGAGAGGTAATTAACCCTCATCAGACAAGTTACCTGAAGCAAATCCTCACATGCTTGTGATTGAAAATGAAAGATAGAATTTATCTTCTGGCTTACAGAGGAGCCTCTGTTTTGTTATATTTCTCTCACTGACACTAAATATGCCACTTCATTCTGATCTGGTTTGTTGTTTTCTGTTGTTTTGATGAATGGAAAAGGTAGTACAGCAAAATTGTATTCTTATATAGTCTCAGATATCTTCTAGAGTTGTTCTTTTTGTTTCTAATCAAGTTCTTCATTTATTTTTCCTATAGTCTTGATTATAATTAGAAGCCTTTTCCAAAAGGAGTTTGCTGGTTTAATTTTTCTCTACGGTCATAAGGCTATTTTCTCTTATTAGCTTCTTTGGCTACAGGGTTAACAAATTTAAGCATAAAAGAATGTATGAAAATCAGTATGTTTAAACAATGAGACATAATATAGAGGAAATATATAAATACTTATGTGTAAGGAAGTTGTGAGGTTTTGCTTACTGCTACAATATTTGAGGACAGGAAAAGGACTGCTTCAGTTTGAATGGGTTGGCTGAATATAAACCCATCATGTATATGTGTGTATGAAAGGGCATCTTTTGAATTACTGAATGTTAAGACTTCACTAAAAAACTAGAAAAACAGACAGTTTTTATATTCAATCTCATCAGTTTTAATAAAATAAGTGAAAGCTGATTTTTATGGTGTCTTTAGATAAAGATCCAAAAAAAGGTATTAAATATTTCTTTAGATAATATTGGAATGGTATTTATAAATGTCTAAATTTCAGTATGGATATTTTTCTAAATTTTCTTTGTATTATTTTGAATATGTGCACTTTGTTAATTTACTGGATTATGTCATAGTATTGCTATAATTCCTATTACTTTTGCTTTTCTATTTGTTACAGGTAGTTAAGAACAGTTGCTTCTCGATTCAAAGCAGGCATACATTTCTGCATGCACTTGTCTCTGTTTGATTTCTAATTTGACATAGCCCAACTGGATTATGTGAAAGAAAACTTCTCCTTTGCTTCCATCCTACGACAAGGTTTTCTAATGCTGGCTGCTGGCCTCTTCCTCTCTGGATTTTTCTATGAAACAGGTACGGAGAGCAGATCGCTAGAGACTGACTTCACTATCTCCTTACCTGCTGGTCTGTGTAGTTGGTTGGACATTGAAAACTGAGAAGGATCGGTACTTCTTAAGGTGACACAAATTTACTTTCCCTCAACTTTTCATCAGTGTAAAGGAAAGGGAAGCATCAGGAATGGTGTAGATGACTATCTGATGTCCTGGGCTTTGTTATTTAGTATTATTTTATTTAATTCAAGACCCCACACTGATTGTATTCCTTCTTCCTTCCCTCCTTAATCAGTGAAGTGCAGAATTAGAATAAATTCCTTCTCCCTCCCTTCTCCACAACCCCCCAAATTCCCCTCCATTTCCCAGTGATGGCAATGTTTGCATAAATATAGTCCTAACCTATAGGGGCTTTCTTGTATCGTAAGCAAGAATACTACTCAGCTACTGGCTATGACAGAATAGGGTGATACTTCCTCAAAAACTAAAAAGAAGAGCTTAAAATTATCATGTTCTTTTCCAGAGGATGATGGTGGTAATGACAATGCATTTTCACCTATCTACTCTTTCTTATTTCTATGTAATGTAGATAAATGCATTTTTAATCAGGTTAAGCTATTTGATTAAAATCTTATCTCCTGTTAGGTCTATGAACATTGTTTTTTTTAATATGTCACAACTTTGAGAATATTGCCATGTGTAGAAGGAAGGCTAAGATCATTTTGTGTTGCTTCAAATAGTCTGGTGCATGCAATGATGCTGTTCTCAATTAAGAAAGTTTGATAAAAATTGTCATTGGCACACAACAGATGCTGGGTAATTTTGGGTAAACAGTTCAATTCAATCTACTAGACACTCAGGAGCAATTAGCGTTCTTAGTGGCTCAACATAGTAAGTGCTTAATAAAACATGTTTTTCTTATTGGTCTCCATGTGGCTGTAGTTCATCCACTTCGTCATTCCACCAGGTTTAACTGCATATGTTTGCTCAGTTTGTCTAGAGTTCAGGTACTCTTTGCTATTGAAGAAAAAGCTTTAGTCCTCACACAATTTCAAAACATACAAATCAGCCATGGATGATGTTCAAACTGCTTTTGGTTGTTTTTGGAACATTGTTTCTTTTGCAGTGACTGTTGAGTATCAAACCCTTGTTTGTGAACTAGATTCTATTTCTTTTGAACTTGCAATTTTTATTGGTTGTCAAATACTCTTTCATGCAGTTGTAAGAGTAAGGAGAAGTGTATTCATGGTATGATCTTAATTTCAATTTCAGCTCTTTCACAAGCTAGCTTTTCCTTTAATATTTAACTTTGAAGGCCTTTAGGCCTTAGTTTGTATCATAATTGAACATATACTCTATTTAGACTATATTAATTCAATTTGCTATGGTAGTGAAAACTTAAAATGTACATCTTTCTGATTTTAGTAAAGCTCTCTTACTGGTTTTATTGCCCAGTTAGAAAAATATTTATTCAGTAAACTGTGTACAGAATGTTATGCAAGTGATTTATTGAGGTTTTCTGGAATTTTGGATACCAGTGATTTGAAGCCTCGGTTCTTTATTTCCGTACCCTAATTACAAGTGCACAGTTCACATAGTGAAGTTACCAAGGCTAAACCTCAGACTTAATTTTCTGGGAAAATTTCTGTGAAGCACTATAAAAATTCAGCTTTATAATTGTTCTGCTGCTGTTGAGCATTGCACAATCATGTTCATGTATTTTTAATATGTTTTGAGATGTCTTTTTTATATGATGTTTGAAGAAGTCTGTCTACTAGCTGCTGCTTATTTTGCTTGTGTATAAATTTCATGTGATCTTGAGTTCCTGTCTTTCTTTGGCTGTAATTGTTTTTTCAAGCAGAAGAGTGACCAGAAGGAATTCAGTGAGCTGGCTCTGGTGTGATAATTATATTCCCTTTTTTTTTTTCTCCCCTCTTCAATGTTTGTACATAGGCAGCTGAAATTTACATCGCCTTTCTTTTAGCTGTTTTTACAACTGTATGTGACAGGTGTCACTATGGTCTGCATATGGTCTGGGCACCTTCATCTTCGTGTCCCCAGTACAGCTACTTATTTTTAGGATGACAGAAGCCACTCTCCAGAGATTGGTGTCTCTCTACGTTGCAGGACATTGTTATTTCAACCACAGTCAGAGAACAAAATAATGAAAAGACTTTATGTTTCTGATCTTGTGCTGCTTATGAAACTGCTATCTCTGCATCAGAGACATTAACCTGCTTATTGGCTGCCCAGAGAAAATTGTTACGAATTCCTGATTGTTGCATCCAGAATTAAATTAGTTAATTCAGGATTCATCTTAGATCAAGTGTGATTGTCGTTCTTAGTGGTGGTGGTCAGTTTGTTGATAGGTAAGCCAAATTATTTTCAAGGCATCAGTGTTGATTCTGAGATTCCACTGTAATATGAGGAATGCAATGTCTCTTTAGAGAGATAAATGTTACAGAAAATAGAAGTTCCATGTAAATGATTGAGAATTCACAAATTATTTCTAGGTGAGAGACTCACCTGCCATTAAACTATAGAGGATTGCATTCTGTCTTTTGAAAAACTTAGAGTATCCTTTACAAACTGTGGACTGGAAATTATCCTGCACTCCAACTTTTGGTTATACTGTACATTTTTTCCAGATTAAAAGTTCTAGCGGCATCATAATTCATAAGTACTGCTATGTATGTTGCTACATATTTACATTTCAGCTAGAATGACTTTTTTCAATCATACATCAAAGAACAAAATCCAGTCTTTTTGAGTCTACTTTAGGTCATTATTATACTTGCAACTGTAAGAGGTACCTCATCTTGACTTTATTTGCTAGATCTTTATATGGAAATGATTAAATCCCTCCCCTAAATAAAACCCACCCACNTTAGGTTGGATATTCAGCAGAAATTTTTCACTCAGAGGATGATGAGGCACTGGAACAGGTTGTCCAGAGAAGTTGTGGATGCCCCATCACTGCAGGTGTTCAAGGCCAGGCTGGATGGGGCCCTGGGCAGCCTGCTCTAGTGGTTGGCAACCCTGCCCACAGCAGGGGGGTTGAAACTAGATGATCTTTAAGGTCCTTTTCAACCCAGGCCATTCTGTGATCCTATGATTCTGTATTTCTTTAAATTGATTCCCCTTACTATCTCAGTTTACTACTGTGATTTAAAACTACACTGGAGTGTTAATTTCAGGAAATCTATAAAAATGGAATAAACAACATGATGTATGGGGGTGTAACTTTATGTACTTTGTTGGCTTAATCAATTTATCATCACTGATGAGCTCTCCATAGGAGGTAACTCAAGATTTTTGTTCATTGAAGAACTTGTTGACTTAAATATGTTTACAATACCTTCTTGTTGCAGTGGCATCTATGATGTTAACACCTGAAGTGGCATGTCTTCCACAGAGAAGGAATAGGAGGAGAAAGAAGACAAAGTGATTAATGACAGAGCCTTCCTTCTTATCACACTGTTTTTCCAAGGCCTGGTTCCTGATGAGGAAGAGAGAAATCCCATAATGTTCTGATTAAAAAATAAATAAATGGAGAAACACACCACATGGGTCATTAAAATAGAGATGGATATTGGTGTGGAATTTGGTAGCAGCAAAATGGAAGAATATCTTCTTATAAGAATCAGATCATAAGGAAGGCTTCTGTGGAGCTGAGATGGCAATGGGAGACTCATCTGGTCTTTGACCTCAGAAAGGTAAGACAGAACAGAAAGGAGAAGCAAAAGGATTATACAGATCTGGTTCTTTAAGGGATTTGCACAATTGCATTTTACTTGGAAGGAGATGTAGTTTAATATAGCATTATATTATTTTTAGGTACAAAACCGAAGAAAATCTTCTGCTTGGGTTTCAGCTGTCTCAGGACAGAACTCTGTGGTATGTGACGACAATTGTATGCATAGATAAATATATGTATGCAAAGGTAGTTGCATTTCTTATGTTTAAAGGTCTGAAAAGGCTTGTTGTTGAAGTTAAGATGTGTTTTACTTCACTTCCATGACCAATGAATTTGGGGACTGCATACAGAGGTTTGGACATTCTTCTGTTGCTCTTGATCATGTGATAGCCTCTTTACTTATTACTTCCATGATTACAGTTCCTTCCTTTTGTTCTTTATTTGTTGTGATAAACATTTTATTGCTAGGATTTGAAAATCAAGTGGAAAGAAATATGGTGTTTAAAGGAGCAAGTGCAAGCTTTTCTGGTCAGTAAAGGCTAAAGCAATAATGTTAGAAGGTGTTTTTTTCTCTGGGGCTTTCAGAACTTTTGTATATGTGGTGTAGGAAGCAATAAAAGTTTAATAAGCTATGATGCCAGAGAACAGTAGAAGTTTTGTCAGCTTGTATGATATGATGTCCAAATATTACTTAAGTTATACCTGTAGGCCTATGAGAATATAAAATATTCTTTGTCATTTGAAGATCTTAGGGGGGAAAAATGCAAACCAGCAACAGAAAACAGTCTTGGAGTTTCATTCCATCTAATATAGTTTTGAAAAATATTTATTGGAAATACATTATTTTAACGTTTAAGGAATGTGTAGAGCAAAATAGAGCTCCAACCTTCTTGAAAAATAACCCACAGCAGTGTAAACTTGATGTCTCAGAGAAAAAAATAGAAAACCTTTCACTCCTAGGTCTTTTTCTGAAGTGAGACTGAAGGGATTTTGTATTAAGTTGGGTGGCAGTCTCTGTCCGGTGGCTAGAAACAATGGCTGGCATGCAGATAACAGCAGCGTAATTGACAGCAGATCTGAATTTGTAGATTCACTCCTGAAGTGAATTCATAAAGCATTTTTGCAAGAATATTTTTATGTCTGAAATTGTCCTATATATACTTCTCATATCAAATATCAGAAGCTGTCAGATTCCAGGACTCAGTGATGATTTACATAACCACTCTCTTTGTTTTAAAAAGAAATTAAAACACAGCCACACACATGAAATCAGCATATCTACCCGATTAAAGTGAATATTATCACATATTTTCCTAGAACATAATTTATTATGTATATTTCTTGAAGATGTATTGATTTGATCTAATTATAACCCATGACTAATTATACTTAGATTAGGGAGAGCTGGAAGACTGGTTTACAAGGAGGATCAGATGAATTAAATATTCATTGGCTAATCAGATGTCCACACCTATATTACATTAATCCCAAGCAAAGTAGATAGTTATTTAAGCATAAGAGAAGACATCTTACTAGTTAAAATAATTCAAGTTGAAAGGGTTGTTCAGTCTAAGTAACAAACCATTCTTCTGGGCTGAGGAATTAACTATGGGAAGCAGTGGCGTAAAAATATCTTGTGTATTTAAAATTCACATCCATAACATTTGCTCCTATCCTGGGATGGAGGTTACCAACATGATGCTTTTGGTGACCAAAGTGATGCTTTATGAATTCCATATTTCTGTTACATTGGTTTTGGAAAAAAAATATGAACTTTTTGGCATGGGAAATAGATAAAAGTAAAAAAAAAAAGTCTTAATCTTGGGCTCCAGCTTAGTGTATTTCCTCACATATCCCATACTGTATGTGCAATGTATCCTTTATATACAAAGCCAGAATCAATACAGTAGGATACAGTATAGGGTGCAGATGTTTGGAAACCAACTCTGCAGTCATCTGTTTAACAACAGACACTAAATTAGGCACGTGAACAGTGTTGTTCTTACTACTTATATTTGCTGCGTTAGTATCTGGGATCCAGAGAAGTCTCTAGCTCTTCATGCATGGTTGTGATACAAAAATATTTGTAATGAAATCATCCTACCTCCCCAACTGACAGTTGAAATAGGTAAGCTAGATAAAAGGGTGGAAGGTTCAACACAGAATCACAGAATTGTAGACAAAGAAGTAATATGCTTAGTGAGCAGTAAATATCTGTTATTTAATTGCTCTTAATGAATCATTGCTATATCTGTGTTCCATCTATAATGATAGAGTAGATCAGGAGTTTTACAAAATTTAGTAGTCTGGGCTGAAAGGTGTGGTCTGCAAAAGTTATATTTAATATCTCCTAGTTAATGGCTCCAAGCACAGAATCATAGAATCATAAAATGGTTTGGGTTGGAAAGGAACCTTAGAGATTGTCTAGTTCCAACCCCTCTGCCATGGGCAGGGACACCTCCCACTAGACCAGGTTGCTCAAAGCCTCATCCAGCCTGGCCTTGAGCATCTCCAGGGATGGGGCGTCCACAGATTCTCTGGACAACCTCTTCCTGTGACACACTACCCTCACAGTAAAAAACTTCCTCCTAATATCTGATCTAAATCTACCCTCTTTTAGTTTAAAGCCATTATGCTTGATCCTTTTACTACGCTCCCTGATAAAGAGTCCCCGCCCCATCTTTCCTGTAAGCCCCCTTTAAGTACTGGAAGGCTGCTAGAAGGTCTCCCCGGAGCCTTGTCTTCTCTAGGCTTCTCTAGGCTGAACCTCTCAGCCTGTCCTCGTATGGGAGGTGCTCCAGCCCTCTGATCATCTTTGTGGCCAATCTTCTGGGAGGATGGTCCGGAGCATGCTTAGGACAAGACTGCATTCTCACAGAATGGACCTATGTTCTGTTAGCTAAATAAGTAGAAAAGCATGAAGAAAATCTGTGAAAAGTAACTGCTTTGGAAAAGAAACTAAATTGGAGTCACATATGCACAAACAAGAAACCCACCTGCTTAAAATAGGTCAAAAGAATTTAAACGTGTATTGTCATACTGTATAACTGAAAATGTATATTGTTTCAGACTATATTAATTTCATGTAGTCATAACAAGTAACTCATTATATCTAGAGTACTCCTTTATAAGCAGATTATTGGTATTTAATGTGCACTGATTAATCATGTAGCTGTACCTATTTTTAGATGAATTAGATGACTCAAAGAAGTTAATTATCAGGCATAAAAAGAGAATACAAGTTCATGAGTTGCTGTAGAAGAGAAGGGGTTTTTATATTAAACTAGATTTTTTTCTGAAGATTTACTCTACAGAGATTACAGATTACACTAGTCATGGCTGGTTTTGGCTGAATCGCGAATGAAGATAACTGTTCTATATGAGATTTGATGTGTGGTATTGGACAGAATTACTGCATATTGGCATTCTGCATTTGTTCTGTAGATTGTGAGCAGCTCATCAAGAGGGGGAATTTGGATACTTGCATGCTATTATTTGTTTAATTTGTTGAACCAGGGCGTCACAATAGAAAGCAGAACTAGATAGAGCCTGTACTATGCTAGTGCCATCGCTATCACCATGAAAATGGAAAGCAGACTTCCTGAAAACTTGTACTAATTTGCTCCTAGATTACAGTACTTTGATTACCTAAAAGCAATGAAGGATGAGGGGCTGTTTTGGCCCCTCCTGCATTGACTGTTTTTGATCAGTTGCTTGTATAATTAGGCCATCACTGGCTTCCTTCTGAAATATTGGATGCTTAAGTCTGTCACATAGGCAGTTCTTCAGTTCTCTATGAACTCTCATTCTAGACCACCTCCTCTTCCAGTATCACTGCAGATATCCTTCTTCCCATCTTTTATGATGTATGAGTTGGAATTACAGTCTTAAAAAAAAAATCTACGTGTCAGTTCTGATAATTCTTGTCACTGCTGTTTGGCTATTTTTGTGGGCAACAATGAAACCAGGATGGAAAAAAGACTGAAGTCTCTCTCTGGAAAAAGGGTATTTCTGGAAAAATGAAGTTTAGTGACAGAGACATAGTAGCCCTTTCTCCAGAAAGTAGTAATATCACCTTCTACACACAAGCACCTAATATTTTAATTTCATAATTGTACCTTATCACTTGTTGACTGTAATTACAATGTAACACTTGGCAATTACAGTTCAATTACACCTTTGTTGTGGTTTATACCAGATTAATCTAGTCAGAGAGTTAATTATGTGAACCAGAATATTTCAAAGTAAATTTGGTGTTTTACGATCCTCAACTTTGAAAAAGGGAATAGGAAAATATGAACCCAGACAATGAGAATAAGTTAGTCTCCAGCTCATATAGCTGACCTGAGATTTGACTGATAAATGGTAATTACTTACTGTAAATTCTATGTCAGGGTTTTTGCACTACTATGGTGGTGTGTTTAGAATGTCACCACAAATGCTGTATTGTCATGTAAGCAGTGATCAGAACATGTAGGTTGCTAGGTTTGAGCACATAACTTTTTAAAAAAATACAGGGTAATTAATTGTGTAGATAAGCATGTTTCTTTAAGGTTTTTGTTATAGAAAAAAGCTACTGTTAGGTTTCAAAACATGAGAGCAAACCTTTTGTTTTCATTCCGTGTTGTTATACCTTTTTCAAGGAAGTTGAGGCCTCTTCTACAGTTGTCAGCTGCCCACATTGCTGAATAATATTAATTAACCAGTTTTTCTTTGTCTTTTTGGATGGATTAGTCAGAATTTGTCCGTAGAGCAGCCCCCAGATTCTGCAAACCACCACCTGAAAAATAGTAGTAGACCACAGCACTGGAAATCAACAGTATTGACTCACAGTCCTAATCTAGTGTCTATGATATAATTTAATCTGTTTGCTTTACAATTCTTGACTTTTTCTATGTGTCTGTAGTGCCGCCTCCTTTCTTGCATGCAGGGGACTTTATTAGATTAGATTTGTAAAACATTTGAATGTAAAAAATGTTCTTTAAACCCTTAGGATTGTACCTTGGCTGCCACTTGCACAAATCCCTGCTCTCTGCTGTGTGACAACTGTCATTAAACAAAAAAAAAAGTCTACTTTTCCTTCTCAAGGAAGTTAAATTTACTGTTACTTCTGATACAAAGCAACTTAAGTATATTAAATGACAGCAGTGCTTTGAAGATACTGATCTACTGAGGAGGTAGGTACTGATCTCTTTAAAGTCTCTTTGAGTTGCATGGTAGATTAACGTCAGATATCTGGGAACATTTGCAGTTGTGGAATATGTAGTCAGACTGATGGCACAGTGAGGAAAAAATTATTTGCAGCAACGGTTGTCTTCCAACATTGCTTACAGGTTGACATATGTACGTTGAGCATTGCTGTGGTCTCTGAGGACACAGAGCAACGTGTCCTGGTTTACTATTAAAATTAGGGTATAACATTTCTGTACAATTTATAAAACATATTTTTTGTTCCTTGTGCAGCTGTTTTTCATGGTTTGTGTTAAAATAAAACACTGCTATTAAAAGCTAGCAGGTAGCTTTAATAATGTGCATTAAATAATGTAAATATGAGTTGATACCCTATGGTATGAACTCTAAATCAATTAATCAGAGATTCCTAATAATAAATCAATTAATTTGAGGTGGGAAAAGATATCATTTGCATTCCCGAGCTGACCAGTTGCATGTCATTTCACTACCCCCTCTTTTTTTTTCTTTCCTCCTCTTGGCAAAGCTGAGTTTTTACTCACAGCACTGTGTGTCAGACTTACCGTCTGTCAGTCCTAGCCCTGCCTGAAGAGACATTACACAAACACACATCTCTAAGCAGTTTAACTAGTACAGGTTGCATGCCATGCACTGTTAGAACTATATTCAAACCTGTTTGCATTTTATGTTGTGCTTTTCCAAAGCAGTGCAGTTGCAATGTATATCACAGCTCTCAGTAAAAGTATGGGGGGGGGAATTTGATGATATAATTTAGGTGGTAATGAGATCACTGTTATTTCAAAGCTTACAGCATGATAACATATAAATCCAGAGACTCAACCCTATAAATAAGATGTGATAATTGAGTACAAAATGAATGTGTGAAGAATTAATGCTAATTTTCTGGGCAAATACAACTGCCCTGTGGAACTGTGCATTACGTAGTTATAGCTGCTACGCTGAAACAGCTTGTTGTATCTGTAGTGTAGTAATGAGTTCAAGTACTCCCTGAGCTGGAAGTAGGTGTGCCCATGACCTGAGACAACCTTTTTTGTATCAGAGAGTGACTTTGGCAGGTGGGCTGACTGTAATTGCCTGCACTCAGCACCTTACCAGATATACTCAGCAGGCATTAGGGTCAGACTATTTTGTCTCTATGCAAGTAAAACAGTATCAAAACCACTGGAGATTTTGCTTGTCTAAGGTTCCCAAACTGGCCACTGGGTCTGTTTTCACTCCTAAAAAACATGTCATTCTCCCATGTATCTTGTTTTTCAAAGATCTTATCCTGGCTAGTATTCTGTGTGCTGAGTAGAAAATATCCTGAGTGTGAAACGTGGTATGTGTTGGATTAGATAGGTTTGTCTCTGCATTTCTATGTTTAAGAATGATATAGAATGGTAAAGATTATGCTAGGTGGTATGGCAGTGGGGGTTGTCAGTAGCTGATGATAATATACTCCCTAAGGAATTTATTTTCTAGGTAAGTCTGTTTTAATTGTATCACCTCACAGGCCTGGTCCAGCCTTCGTAGTGGTGGTTATGGAAAGCTAGAGGTTGTACTTGGGCAATATTTTGGTAATTTTAGTTCTTGTAGTCTTAACAGGTGTGTTTCTGTATATTAACAGAACCTTACAGTTATTTACAGGATTATTATGTTGTTTAAAACTAATTGCTAGGAAGGACATAGCTCCAAATAGTACATTTCCAGAAGCAATATATTTTTTTATAGAGAGTATTGTATAAGTCATTAAGATTTGAAGTCTCTGAATCCGTACTTTCATTTGGGAATCCATTATTACTTCCCCACCAAACAGTATACTGGAATGATTTTCATTTTGTCTGCTTGAACTAAAGCTGTGAACAAAAGGTAATTTAAAGTGCATTGCCAGATAGATGTCATTTGAATGTTCCCAGATCAAAAGACACAGCCTGTTTCCAGCTACAAGTAGAATCAAAAGAACATTTTTAGTGATGTTTGGTAAGATTTTACTTAATTAGTAATAGCAATGAGCGAAATAAGTGCCAATAAGAATCAGACTGTAATCTGTATTTATATAAATCTAAAGTACGAGTATAGCACAAGACATTTCCTGGACAGCTTTGCTGAATGCCAGCACAAATAGTAGGGACTCCACTCTCATAATGTCCAATACGCTGGTCAGATTCCCCGTTACAGGTAGGGAAGAGGTGAGGCTTTGGCTCTTGTCCTTTCCTGCTAGTTCAAGGGCAGCAGGCTCTGTACCAGTGGTAATCTGGGCCAGAATTGGTTTTTAGTCTTTGAGCTAGCTTTTTAATGTGGAAGTTGATTAAATGCTAGATTATAGAGGATAAACAGCTAAATAACCAAATAATACCAGACCAAGTAAATTACTGGATGTTGTGAGAACTCGCTCTTGCCTCATATAGGAGTTTTGACCTTTGGCACAGACCTAAGTACTTGTGTCATGGTTTAATTCACTTGGCTCGCAGCAAACACCACACAGCCATTCGCTCAGCTTCCCCCCTCCTGGGGATGGGGGAGAGAATTAAAAGGGTAAGGGGAAAAGAGACTCATGGGTTGACATAAGAATAATTTAATAACTAAACTGCAATAAAATTGAAAATAATTATAATGATGATAATAATAAGAGAAATATGTACAAATATACAAATGAGTGGTACACAGTGATACTGCTCACCACTCAATGATCAAGGCTCAGCCTGTTCCTGGTTAATGATCCTGGAGCAGGAAGAGTCCCAAAACCATAGTCCTGGAAAGGAAATAAAAGCTCAAGTGTCCGAGACCAAGAGATGACCCCAAGAAAGGGACCACCCGGAGAGAGATGACCCAGAGCCAGGGTAGACTTCCAGACAGATCCTCATCTATATACTGCACATGACATGCATGATATGGAATAGACCATTGACCAACTTGACTCTCAATCCTAAACCTGAGGTCCAATCCCAGGGTAGTAACTGGGGCTGTGCTCCCTCCCAGCTTCTCCTGCGCTTGCAGACACTGGCACAGCAGAGGAGCTGAAAAGCCCTTGACTGTCCTGGCAGTAACTATGAACATCAGTATGTTATCAAACTTCTTCTCAGCACAAATCCAAAACATAGCCTCACACTAGCTGCTATGAAGAAAGTTAATTCTGTCCCAACCAACTTGAAAGAGTTCTTTATCATAATATGTAAATATTTAAATTCAGGTTTTCTGCAAAGTAGCATTGTCTGAGTGCATTTATTCCATGACTGTCTTGCATTGAGGACCTAACTTTTCTTCCATGAGTTTCTCCCAATGTGTTTACAAATGTTTGTATTTTGAGAGTTTGTTTTAACCTGTTATCAAGAAAGATATGTCATTGCACACATATAAAGAGCAGTGAGTACCTTTGCAACCATTAATTTTGGTCACTGAAGATGACTTCAGAAATTTAACTCAGCTGTCTCTCTTCATTTCCATTGGCTTAACTGTGGTTTTTGTAAATAATTAATTTTATTTTTTTATATTATTTTATTTTACTTTGCTATTTGGTTTAACTAGAGGTGTGGGAAAAATGCTGTGTTCTTTCCATCTACTGCCTTGCACCTGGTTTCTCAGGTCCTCATGCAGAGTAAACACTTTGCTATTACCCTCAGAGGCTGTAAGAGTGTGATGCATTAGGGTCATGCAGCTACCTAGGTAACTGCTAGATAAATTGCAGTATGACTTGGCAAAGTCCTCTTATGGTTTATTTGAATCCTGGAAGTGCTACAGAGGGAGAAACAGAAGACAGTGTCAAGAGATAAAACTTTTTTGACCAGATCTGTCTAAGGTGAAATTGATGAAGCAGAAGAAAGTCACTGGATTCAAATGTCTTAACATGTCAATTTTCAGAACTAAAACATGACAAAGGCTTCTTTAGACCCTGGAAGAAGCTTTATTTCTTTGAAAACATTGGATCATTTCCAGATACTGTCACTGGCTCTCTTTGAATATAGAAATTACTTTTTGATATTTTAAACATAATATGCCAGTAATCTTCTCTCCAACAATTTAATCTTCATTACAGACTTACTTCTGTGGAAGCATACCTCCTTGTTTGGGAAGTAATAAACAAGCCTTAACCCCACAGCCCTCAAACCTCTCAGAACTTTTGAGGACTTCCAGGTTTATACGGATCTAATTATAGCTGGCTGATGTTATTTTTACAATATACCAGTTACCAGATGGGTATGTGTTGGAGA
This sequence comes from Syrrhaptes paradoxus, assembly GCA_013400615.1. NCBI lineage: Eukaryota > Metazoa > Chordata > Aves > Pterocliformes > Pteroclidae > Syrrhaptes > Syrrhaptes paradoxus. Next base: position 32,880 of record VZTO01026384.1, on the reverse strand, counting down.
GACTTCCCCTTTTCCCAGTGTCCTAAAGTTTACTAATTTCAAGGCCAAATAAAATAAAAAATTAACTTCAACTTTGAGGGGGAAAAAAAAAGACCACTTAGACACATTCCATAACTGTTTTCAAACACCACTTTAGTGAAGAGAGAACTGTATTCTGTACAAATTGAGTGTAGAGCAGAGTTCTTGTATATATCCCAGCTAGAATTTGACCCTCAGTCTACACAGCATTCCACAGCCTCACAGTCATTGTCAGACCTTGAGTAATGGTTGAGGAGCTACTAATAAATATTATAGCCTGGCAGGCCAAAGCAGCAAGAGTGCCTGATGTTGAATAGGTAAAAACAGATTTAAACTGAGTAGTCTGCTTACACATCCCACTGAAGTAAAAGCAAAACCAACAATATTCAATGTGGGTTCCCTTGAGATAAGTATGAGGATATTCATGTTCGATATCTTTATTAATGATTTGGGGAGGAAATCAGATAAAAGCGACAACATTTCTTGACAACGTACATCATCTCTAGGATGTGAAAAAACAAGCAGAGCAAAGAAGAGATTTTAGAAGTATTAAATGAATTTACGTGTAAACTGCAAATAAATGCTATGCTCACTTCCTTCTGCCTACATTCCTATTTTTTTTTGCCTGATCCAACACGCTTCAAAATCACCCTAAACCAGAGCTTTCTGGCTGAGAGCCGTCATGAAGTCAATACATTAGGACTCATAGCAGAACACAAAAAAATGTAAAGGTATCTGCAGACAGAGCTGTGAGTTTTACCTCCATGTGGCAGGTTAACATCACTCTGTGAATGACAATCGATTCCACCTGAAGCTGGGAAATGCTGTATTCTCTCTTGTGACTGGGAAACCAAGAAGTAAAATTTGCATTGGTGATATAAAACAGGGCAGTATAACAGCTTTTACTGATGGCAGAAAATTCATTCTCACACCCAGGAGGTGTTTGGAAGCTGACAGCATCTGTGTCAGGTTCGGTATCTCACAGTTCTGTATGTTTCCTTTTTCTTTATTGGTGTTGCTCAGTGCTTTGAAAAATTTGAGCTATCTCTTTCTTGAAGAAAACTAAATAACCTAAATAGTAAAGATTGATAATATCATAAAGGTTATAGAGAGGTAAAACAGCTTCCCACAAAAAGGACTGGGAGTGTCAGATGATGCATAACAAGCCAAGGGTAGTCATTGTTTAATTTACACATAGCTTGGAAGTAATTTGTACAACCCCTTGCTTATTGTGGATATTTAGAATTTATGAAAAACAAATACATAATTTCCTAAAAGAAGGAATATACAATAATTCTTCATATGCTGACAGACACAGTGCTTCTGGCTCAAGATTTCACTGAGATGCAATTTGTGAAGTATTCACAGGAAATAGCAATGCCTGCTTGCTTTCTTTGTTCCCAAACTCTTTCCTAGGAATCTTCTGCTGACCATTGCTGTAGACTGACTACAGGATTACACAGATCTTTTTCTGGGTTTTGTATGGCTACTCTTTGATAGCCATATTGCTGGGCTTGGAGTCATCAGGCTATTGTCCAGAGGGTTAGGAGACTTTGGTTGTGTCTACATCAGCATGTAATTCTATACAGTAGGAGAGAATCAGTAAACTGAAGCTGAGGTCCCTGTATCTATGGTATACACTATTTAGGGTTTTTCTGTGGACTAGATTTTGTCTCATCTTCTGGACTGAATGTCCCCATGACATCTGTGATCATGTTGTATTTGATTCAGTATTAGGGAATAGATAGTGGTTTGTGTACTCTTGAAACAGAGCTTCCAGTTTGATTTGATGTAGAGAGAATCTAAACTCTGCTCAGCCAATCCATCCAGCGTGCTGAACCAATGCACGGTAAGCGGGAACAGCAAGGGATTTGTTTCAACTTTACACTAGTACTCTGAATGAAACGGTAACATAGATTAGTTCAGCTTTGTATTGGTATTTCTTGCAGACAGATTTTTCTTTCTGTTTCTATAGCAGTGATATTGATAATGGCTGCTATTTCAGAGTGAGTCTTGTCTGATATATGGGGCTGGTCTGATGCCCCAGTCAAACAAGTCCAGTAGTTAGTTAATTAGTATTGTTAATGTACATGTTTAATAGACATGTGTGCTGAAATAAGGGAATTATCTATGTTGGATATTGTTACAGACCAGATTTGTATCCAACATGCTGAAATCTATCCTTTTGCACGGCTACACAGAAGAAGAGATTTCAGTATGACAAAACCACTGACTGAAAAGTCAGGAACAAATTCGACAACAGGATGATGTGAACTTTTCCTGTTTCTATTTGTGAATTACATCTGTCACATAACAGGGATAGCAGTCTGATAACAGTGATACAGGTGCCACAGAACAGATCTGCTGAAGCTTGTTTATGTTCAGATGGAATAGTTCTGCAGTTTTCCGAGGCAGGCTGTGTAAGGCAGTGACAGAGGCAGCGCCTTCGTGAAAGCACAGGAGTGTATGAAAAATGTATGAGGCCATGGATGCTGAGAAGACAAGGATGAGAGCAAATTTTCTTTGGCTTCTGTGCAGGTGAAGGAGGTTGGAATTTCCGTCTGGCATTGCAAGGCAGTCTGGTTTGGGAATGGGACTGACATTCAGTGGTTGTGGCACTGGGAGAAAGAATGGGGATGCCGCTCCTTTGGGAGGAAGAGCCAGTCAGTTGTGTCTTGCCTTTCCTGGTGGCTCCTGGTGAGTTTTTGCAGGAATTGAGACTGCAGTACAGGAAACTGATGTCTAGTTTCACACAGAATCACAGAATGTTAGGGATTGGAAGGGACCTTGAAAGATCATCTAGTCCAATCCCCCTGCCGGAGCAGGAACACCTAAATCAGATCGCACAGGAACGCATCCAGGCGGGCTTTGAATGTCTCCAGAGAAGGAGACTCCACAACCTCTCTGGGCAGCCTGTTC
>VZTO01026384.1:11545-28692 GCA_013400615.1 Syrrhaptes paradoxus | reverse complement strand
TGTGGCACTGGGAGAAAGAATGGGGATGCCGCTCCTTTGGGAGGAAGAGCCATTCAGTTGTGTCTTGCCTTTCCTGGTGGCTCCTGGTGAGTTTTTGCAGGCATTGAGACTGCAGTACAGGAAACTGATGTCTAGTTTCTTGCCTGTGAACTGGCGAGTGGTGAGTGAACCCTCCCTGTCCTTGCCTCAGCCCACAAGGTTTTTAGCAAGAGGCTGTGTGGTGGTTTTCAAACCCTGACAGTCCCCTCCCAAGGTCTTGCCCACCCCAAGCCTACTGGGGGGAAAGTACTGGAGAGACAGCCTTGATGCTGTGGGAGCACTGCTCAGCAGAGACCAAAACACTGGTGTTACCAACACCTTTCTAGCTACCAGTACAACACACAGCATGATGAGGGCTGCTATGGAGAAAATTAACTCCATCTCAGCCAGACCCAATACACTTCTGGTTTTTAGTCTTTCCCAGCTATTTTTTATCCCTTTGAAGTAAAGTCCTGAGGAGATTTAGTTATGGAAATAATCAAATACAGACATTAATTTTTTTAAAACCTGGAGAACAACACCTGGTATAAGTCACTGGATATAACGGGAATAGTCTGGGAGTAATGTATTTCATGTTCTTTCTGCACAAAATTGCATAGCTGAAGCAGATGGATAATAACTTTTGTCTCTATCAAAAAGCATAGTCAGGGCACTTGTTGGCCTTCCATCAATGACAGAATAAACACTATGGGATTCAAGTCAGAACTAAGTATTTTCAATTTAAAAATCTGTGTAACGTATGTGATTGAATGTCAGACATTCAGATAGAAATGAAAATTACACATTCAGAAGGGGTTTTCCTTTTTTTTTTTTTTTTTTTTTTTTTTTTTTTTTTTTTTTTTTTTTTTTTTTTTTTTTTTTTTTTTTTTTTTTTTTTTAATAATGAAGGTGTGTTTCCTTCTGAATTTTGAGAGAGTCACAGCTGATTTGAGAGAGGTGTACTTAAGGACGACTTCAGTGTGACACATTACTCCTTAAAATCTTTGGAGTGTATTAATCATCTATTGAATTTCATCTCAGATTGAGTACAAAAAAATTGTGTTCTGACTTTTGGTGGTTGTTTTCAGGCTTTTTTCAAAACATAGAAGAGTGCTAGATTTATCAGAGGGCTAACCACATGAGATGGTAAATCTCACAAAACAATTCAAAACACTTCATACAAAACACTTCACTGCCGAAATGAACGAAAACCTTCAATACCCAGTGAAGCTAGTGAGAGCTGAGAGTTTCCTCTGAAGATATGTATGGTAAATTTTAGGTTAGAGCTTTCTCTGCAAAGTACATCCTATTCTAAGTCTGTGCTACAGACTTTTTTGCTTGTTAGTCAAAGATCCAGAGCTGAACTTAGATTTAATTAAAAGCTAGGTATGTATATCTTAATGATTTACGGCATGTTTATGTTCAGTTTAAAGGGAATAAAATGTTCTTCAGTTGTAGGACATTCAGCTGGATGATGTGAGTAAGTGTTGTCGGTACAAAACATATTTATTTGTATGTAGCAAATCCTCCTATCATTCATTCAACAGAATTTGCAGCAGCATCCAGGATGTAGTCCTAGAATAACTTTGTGGGTTTTTTAAACACAAAAAATTACAGATATCACTGACTCAGTCTAAATAATACCTTGTTCCTGAAAGCTTTTCCACATTAGACTGTTATACTCTAATGATTATAGCTGTACTTTACATACAAATACTGTGGTAATTTAGTGGTGAAAGAATAAGTCATGCATGTATAAGTTTGAGCTAATTCTAGCTTTGAAAGAAAACAACCATTTACAAGCTTATTACCTCATTTGATGCAAGAATGAGTCATCTTTTGCAGTAATGGTTCTTTGAATGCCCTAAGATAACACCCATACAGTGTACTGGACAAACCCATATGTAAATACTGCAGGTTTGCTGTGCCCTTTTGTATGGATTGTAACCATAGGGTAGTCTCCCTTTTACATTGTGATAATCAGCTGAACATTTAATGCATAATAACATGGTGTGTCTGTGTAATGAAGCAGAATGAAATACTTTTGTTTAAATGGATAATTTTATCTTGTTACTGAAATTCACCTTGTTCTTAGTACAGTCACATATTTTGGGAAAGTATTTGTGGATGTTTGAGCATGACAGAAACTTTACGACTTTTAGGGAAGGTACTGTTCTGCTAGGAAGGAAGTTCATTTGCATTCACATTTAAATTATGAAAGAAAGGAAAGTATAATGGAAAGACAGTAGTCCTTGTTAAAATTACAACTGCCCTTTCATGAAAGAAGGAATTTTAAATATTTATGCTAGTAAATTCTGTGTTTCTTAGGTAAAAATTGCATATTTAATTTGAGTGTGAGGAAAAATTTGAGCTAAATCCTAAGGAAAACTTGATAAATTGTTGCTAGAACAGGGCTAGTAGGAAAAAGGGAGGCAAAAGCTTTTTAAGAGTTAGAAATGTGGTTTTGCCCCACTTTTTTTTTTTTGTTGAAAGAGTGATTCAATTGTACATGCTGCTATCTGTTTTACTAAAGAGATGAAGTTAAGAAATATGGAAATCCATTTTGCTGAACCGGAGATCTTGAAATGGCTCTGAAGCCTATTAAAACTTTCACACATTCACATTTCCAAACAAATAGTGGACAGGCCTATCACAATAGAGCCTGTCAAGAGGCATGACAGCTGGCATAAAATTACAGTTCCTTTTAAGTAAATGGGTAAAAAGTGCTGATGCTCTTGCTCCCCTTAATTGTAGAACATGGGACACAATGGGCTGTGTGAAGTAGAAGAAAGGGCTTTGTCTGAAGAGAGATGTAATAAAGGAGGCCGGAGTGAAGCTGCTGCAGGTATGTCATTGTTAGTGATCTAGGGAAAAAGGAGTAGAATGATGACGGGGGAAAAAGGAAGGAAAGAATGAAAAGAGGAAAAAGAAATGGAGTATGTAAAAGATGCAAAGGGAGAGTCCTAAAGATACTGAAATATTTTGTGTAAGAAGATATTGTACAAGAAGACATTGTATAAGACAACATTAACCCTAAGATGTCACCTCTGACTTACAAAAACCATGTTGCTGGAAGCTGAGAGAGTACATGCAGGAATATATATATATATATATATATATATATATCACTGTGTGCTAGATACTTGCCTTTCTATGCTTTTCTTGCAGTTTTTGGTCCTAGGTGCTGCTGGGATAGGGCATGGCATTAGATTGCTTTGTGCAATGGCCCAGGAAGGGCATTCTTGTATTCTTGTTACATTTTGCACGAGTAGGGAGGAGACAAAAGCCTGAAAACAACAAGAAAAAAAAGAGGCACCCTTATGATGAACAAAATGAATCTTTGTAGTTGGATTTCACACTTGCTGCCTGAGGATGAGATTTGGAAGCTGGCCAAAGAAAACAAAATGCCAGAGTCTGGGTTTAACTCTGGACACCAACTTAGACATGAGCCAGCAGCGTGCCCTTGGAGAGTGAATGGTGTCCTGAGCTGCATGAGGAGGAGTGTTGCCAGCGGGCTGAGGGTGGTGATCCTTCCCCTCTGCTCAGCCCTGGTGAGGTTTCACCTGGAGTGCTGTGTCCAGTTCTGGGTTCCCCCAGTACAAGAGAGACATGGACCTACTGGAGAGTCTCCTGCAAAGGGCCATGAAGATGGTTGAGTCACTGGAGCATCTCACATATGAGGAAAGGCTGAGAGGGCTGGGACCGTTCAGCCTGGAGAAGAGAAGGCTGAGGGGGAATTTCATTAATAATTACCTAAAGGGAAGGTGGGAGGAGGACAGAGCCAGGCTCTTTTCAGTAGCTCCCAGTGACAGCACAAACTGAAACACAGGAGGTTCCATCTGAAGAACAGGAAACACTTTGTCACTGTGAGGGTGACCAAGCACTGGCACAAGTTGCTTGGGGATGTTGTGGAGTTTCCATCCTTGGAGACATTCAAAATCTGTCTTGACACAGTCATGGGCAACTGTCTCATTGCCAGTCTGTACAGACATAGTAGAGCATGTGTAATTAGTGAAAAAGAAGAGCCTATGAATAAGCTGTCTGTGATTATTTGAGAGAGTGCTCACATTTCTTCTGATCCAAGGGACAATTTTCACACTCATGCTTTCTCTCATTACTGTGCTACATCAGAATGTAAAAGAAATCACTTACAGTAGTTTAATGCAATAAAGATAAAAACCTGATTTTTGTAAAGCTAAAGTGGCAGTTTACTACAGTGGAAAAGAAACAATGAATTTTTCTGTAAGCTTAATTCAAGGAGCTGAAAAGAATGCAGATCATAAAACCAAATTTATTTTTTAATAGGTATAAAAATTCTATAGATGTTTTTACTTTTAAAGAGAATGAACCAGCGTGAAGATTCCTCATTAACTTTCAAGGGCCATTTGGCAGATAATGGAACTCATTCAACAAAACATTTATTTTTCTTTTCTTATAGACACACATTTATCTCTGAACAACAAGATCTACTATAGGAGGAAAAAACTGATTCTTTTGCATAGAGGCCAGGAGGAAAAGTGTTAGAGAAATAAGACAGGAGGAGGGGTAAGGTTGAGAGTAGAGAGGAATATATATAGTAAACAGAAAAACAAGCAAAAAAAAATTTCCCATGACACAATGAACAAGAAAAATTAAAAACCACTACTAGAAGCTTACACTTTTATCCAGGGAAAAACATGAAGATGCAATTCTAAACTGACAGTCTACCTTTAAAAAGATGCATCATTTTTTTTGTTGGAAATCCTATTCTGATATTTAGGCCTTTTTTTTGTGTGTAGAAGTGTGGAGAAGTTGAGACTGGTTTGTGTGGCCTGTCTGTTTGCCTTCCCCACCAAGGCTTCAGCATGCTTTCACTGCAGAAGGGGAGAGCCTGTGAGTCTGCGGTTTACCAAAGCTGACACTGTAACTGGTAAGACTTTTCAGTGGAAAGCAGTGGATGCAATCCTTTTGGGTTTTGGAAATATGAATGAAACAAAGTTGAGAATCTGACACGAAAGGTGAAACCTGTGCAGTAGCAAAACAAAATTGCATATACTTCAGAAGTTAATACACACTTAAGTTTTGGTTTTGTGTTGTTTTTTTTTTTTTTTTTTTGTGCAAGAAACTCAAAGTGCCTTAGTTGTCACACCTTTCGTTACTTGGAAACAAATGATCCTTTTCACTTTACTCATTGAAAAGCTATGCAGTGGGTTAGTCTCTCCTGCATTCTTTCTGATGCCCCTAATTTCACCAAGTCCTTGTGCTGGAGAGTACACTTTAGTTTCAACAGCACATTAAGAAACTGGAAGAAAATGTAAGGCAGTGTAGGACCAGCTCTCTGAGACGTAGTGAAAATGTACTGTGTATTCAGAGGACAGGTATACACCATATATCTTCTCCAATTTTGTGCTAGGACCTGTTCAAGAGGTACTGTTCCTATATATTTTTGTCATTTTCCATCATCACCGACGCATGCCAGTCTGCAGCTTGAAAATAAAGTCTGTAGAACAATCAACAGAAATGGAAATTGGCCATTTTGTGAATTTATTTATGCTGTAGTTTATTTGCATTGTAGGCATGGAAAGTGGAAACTAGTCAGTCTCCAAGCCACAGTGAGTTCTCTTGAGTACCTACACTTGCCCTCAAGTTTTCCTCCAATGATTCTGTTATCTTAGGTTTGTTGATCTAGGGTGTCCCAGCCTTTCTTAATGAATTAATTAAAAACCATAAGCATCTTTCCACACTACCTGAATTGCAATTTCCTTTCCCATTATTGTTGAAGGTTTTTGGTGTGGCAGTGGCCTCTGTAAGGCCCTACACAGAACAGGAGGCAAAAAAAAGGCATTTTTAATTTTGTTTGTCATCCAAAGCTGCATAAGAAATCTGTTGGGAGGGAAGAAGGTATGCTAACAGCATAAGAGGTTGTCTGTTTGCAGTGGGCTCTGATATAAAGATAGGATAGAAAGAAATAAACTTGCATCCTTGATTGACTGTTTTTCTGTGACTACACAACTATTTTATTAGAAACAAGTGCAGTTCAATCTGTACCAGGACGTACATAGTTTCAGTTAGAAGCCCTCCTGTAGCATCTGTTGCTGCTCAACAGAGGGGCAATGCTGCTGTCCGAAAAGCCCCTCCTGAGTTGGTATGTTCTGCCACTCGCTTATCCCTCCCTAAGTCTCTGTAGCCCTGTTCTTTTCCTGTTCACTGTATCGTTTTCCCAGTGTTGCTGTTCTGACAGTTCCAGTCTCTTGCACGTGCATCTCAGTTTACCTCCTTGCCCACCCGCCTCCCTGTTGAGGCAGGTTGTTTCCCCATGTGCTGGAGGAGACAGCAGAGTAGGGGCATCAGCAGCACTGGTTAATTGTTTCTCTGGCTCTTTGCCTGTCTCCAAAGCAGCTCATGTTCTTCAGTTGCAGGGCAAAAGTGCTGGCCTTAGCCATAGGATGAGCTACTTAATTGATATGTGTTCTTTGGAGATGGCAGCTTCCAAACCCTAAAAAACAAGTCTTCAGAAAACAAGCCTGCACTCAATATGTGCAAAATACATTTTTTTTCTGTGGTTTATTGTGTGGAGGCAGGTAACTGTCATTAGATGGCACATGTTTGGCATAAGGTGGATGCCGTCTCTGTCTTTCACCAACTTCTAATCTTTGTCCCACAGACAGACAATTGGAGTTTTACTATGAAGTGACTGTTGGAATTTTTAAGTTACTGGATTTTTAAAAGAAGCTGGTTTTTTTTTCTTGATGTTTCTCCCAAACATTCAGCCTCCAGTGGAGTTGCACTGAAATGAAAATAGGGTCTTGGAATGAGACAGGTTTGATAAGTTAAATAAATACAGATGTCACTGATATTTTTTAGTATGAGTACCCTGCTTGTCCTTTCCAGGAATAGGAAGAAACAGATTATTTGGTCTTGTAACCCATCCCATAATAAGGATGTCATTTGTATGGGGAAAACGGAGGAGAGGCAATTTAAGCCTTGTCTGTAACCCAGTGTGCTGGGCAAAGGAGTCCTAGGGAAGTGATCTACAAAGTAGAAACTAAAGACCTATTGTGCAAGGGCTTAGCAAGGAGGTACAATTCTATGTAATTATCTCTGTTCAGACTGTCTTCTGGAGTCATGCACCTGCCTGTTAACCATTGGAAAAATCTTAGAAATTAAATGACTTGCCCTGTGCCGCTGATAAGGTACAGTCATGACCTGTTTTTGGAAGGAAACACAAAAACTCTTGTCTTTCATCCTCATGCTTTCATACAGAAATACAGAGGGGGGTATTGGTAGCTCTAAAAAAACTGTTTGAAGACAAAGGTAAACTCAACACTTTATTATTTAGTCCAATTGTACCAAATACTCAGAGTAGTTACAAAAAAATTTGTCNGCTTATCCCTCCCTAAGTCTCTGTAGCCCTGTTCTTTTCCTGTTCACTGTATCGTTTTCCCAGTGTTGCTGTTCTGACAGTTCCAGTCTCTTGCACGTGCATCTCAGTTTACCTTCTTGCCCACCCGCCTCCTTGTTGAGGCAGGTTGTTTCCCCATGTGCTGGAGGAGACAGCAGAGTAGGGGCTTCAGCAGCACTGGTTAATCGTTTCTCTGGCTCTTTGCCTGTCTCCAAAGCAGCTCATGTTCTTCAGTTGCAGGGCAAAAGTGCTGGCCTTAGCCATAGGATGAGCTACTTAATTGATATGTGTTCTTTGGAGATGGCAGCTTCCAAACCCTAAAAAACAAGTCTTCAGAAAACAAGCCTGCACTCAATATGTGCAAAATACATTTTTTTTCTGTGGTTTATTGTGTGGAGGCAGGTAACTGTCATTAGATGGCACATGTTTGGCATAAGGTGGATGCCGTCTCTGTCTTTCACCAACTTCTAATCTTTGTCCCACAGACAGACAATTGGAGTTTTACTATAAAGTGACTGTTGGAATTTTTAAGTTACTGGATTTTTAAAAGAAGCTGGTTTTTTTTTCTTGATGTTTCTCCCAAACATTCAGCCTCCAGTGGAGTTGCACTGAAATGAAAATAGGGTCTTGGAATGAGACAGGTTTGATAAGTTAAATAAATACAGATGTCACTGATATTTTTTAGTATGAGTACCCTGCTTGTCCTTTCCAGGAATAGGAAGAAACAGATTATTTGGTCTTGTAACCCATCCCATAATAAGGATGTCATTTGTATGGGGAAAACGGAGGAGAGGCAATTTAAGCCTTGTCTGTAACCCAGTGTGCTGGGCAAAGGAGTCCTAGGGAAGTGATCTACAAAGTAGAAACTAAAGACCTATTGTGCAAGGGCTTAGCAAGGAGGTACAATTCTATGTAATTATCTCTGTTCAGACTGTCTTCTGGAGTCATGCACCTGCCTGTTAACCATTGGAAAAATCTTAGAAATTAAATGACTTGCCCTGTGCCGCTGATAAGGTACAGTCATGACCTGTTTTTGGAAGGAAACACAAAAACTCTTGTCTTTCATCCTCATGCTTTCATACAGAAATACAGAGGGGGGTATTGGTAGCTCTAAAAAAACTGTTTGAAGACAAAGGTAAACTCAACACTTTATTATTTAGTCCAATTGTACCAAATACTCAGAGTAGTTACAAAAAAATTTGTCTAAAAAACATCCTTAGAATGTATTAGAGACAGAGGTTGTAACTTTTTTATTAAGACTCACTACATCTTTTTTTTAGAAACTGGGATGGGATATGACTGAATGAAACTAGTACATGTCTCTTTTAAGTAAAAAGTAATACAACTGATAAATTTTTAGGGACTTGGAAGATTTACTCAAAATACTGACATCAAAACTTGTATGATTCAGAATTCTGTGCCTTTGAAAATCCCTTTAAGTATTTAGTGTGCTTTGTAATCCCAGAGAATTAGGATTTGCATGGTGAATGAGTGTACATTCAAATGGTAGGAACATCCCAATATCTCATTTCTGTTTGAGGAAACCATGGTTAATTCTTCAGGTGAGTTCCATCAGTATTCTAGCAAGCACCAATTCAATGGAAATAAACAATTACAGTACTTACCAATGAATAGGCAATGGTTTAGCTTTGTTCTTTTATTTTTATAAATCACTGCTTTTGATTCCCTCAGGAGTTTCAAAGTTCTGCAAAAAGTAACGTTCTCCTTCTTTTCATGTTTTTCCTCTGACCCACTTATAGATTTTCTATTTGTACCATTTCAAAAACATGTTGGTTCTGAATGTTACTACTTTAGTAACAGCAAATGAGCCCAGCCCAGCCTATGTAAGACTTATAAACCTAGAAAATCCTTTTAACAAGTGCTTTTGTGACTCTGCATTTATTCAGCATTGTGACCATCAGTTCCATTATACTGCCTTAGATTTCCTGGCTCAGTTGACCTGGTGTTCATTTAAAACCAGGTTGATGGGTTTTAGACAAGAAGTAATACTTGAAATTAAAGGAAATTTTATTGCTCTTGTAATTGATGTGTTGATATTTCCATTAAAGATTTCTTTCTCTTAGAAGGTTGTTTTTTTGTCTTTAAGAAAATGGGAATCAAAATGTATGATTTACAACATTATTTAGTAACCGCTTTATAGAATGGTATTTTTGTAAGCTTCACTCACCATATTTCATACTGTATTACCTCAAATAGTAAGTCCAAATCCCAAACCTATTGAACTGTGTTTCTTACATTTCTTCTTAAACGGGTGCCTCTCACATGTATAGCTCCAGGTGTGCAAACAGATGCATTTGCATTCTCCTACATAAAGCAATTTAGGACATTATTCACCATAGTTGAGCTTTTTAGTAAACAGCCTACTCTCAGTTAGATAGACTGCACAAGGACAGATGACAGGAATAAAGAAGCATATTGTGAGGGGGTATTTCTAATTTTGGTAATTGTAGTAGGCCAAATTCTGCCTGTATTTCCTTATGCAATACAGGTATGTTGCTGGTTATTGTGTATGTTAAGGAGAACAGAGAAATAGTTTAGATCAACTGCTTTTTTTTTTTTTTTTGTGACACAGCTGCGGAGTGCAGATATGGCNCACTAAGAGAGGAAGAGGAAAGCTTTGAAAAAAGCAGATTGTTAAGTGAAAACCTGTACACTTCATGATTTTAGGTAGAAATTTACATGTACGTGAAAAGATCCAGCAGTTCCATATATTATGAGGAGTGAGGAAGACAGTCTACTATAATATTTGAGTAGATGAATTATATGTGTGCAGTAAACAATTGCTCAGTGTGAAAATATTCTCCTATATAAAGATATGTAAAGCTTATATAAAAACTTTTGTATGCCATTGTTTCTTTCTTTTTAACTTGGGATATCCAACTTGTGATAAAGTGAGCATGTGTATGAGCCCACTCATGCTTCTTAGACATTTCCAAAATTACAGGACTGTAAAAATGCCTAAAGCATTTGCTATGGAGTTTTATCTTAAATTTGCATGCAGTGTCTTATTTGAAGGAAGAGAAGTGGCTGAGTGGGTCATATTTTCATTGGCATTCTGAACTTTCAGCTGTAAACTGAAAAGCTGTGGGTTTTTGTGATTTGTGAAAAAAAATATTTTTGTGGTAATATTTTTCCAGTGCTTTCTGAGCAGTTTTGTTCTTGACCAAGTTTTTCAAAACTGTGTGAGGTTTTCAGAATTAGATAAATATCTGTAATTGATTTATGAACTATCAACTCTCTTTGGGATAGAGCATCTTCAGTGCTTGCCCTCTGATCCAAGTTCTGATGAGATTGCTCTTTAGTGTTAGTACCGTAAATAAATTTATTGTTATGGGCACATGTACTCTTGTGCATTGTCAAATGGGTTGAAACAACTGGCTGAATTTGCAGATGCCAATAACCAGCTATCACATGCAAATGTAACAGATGTAGATTAATTTGCTGTATGTGCAAACAAAGTATAAGAGCAACTCTGCTTGTTACCAACAGGAGAAGAGCTCCAAAGCTTATCAGCAGTTAGATAAAGAGCATCTTTAATTTATTAGATTGTAATAAATATCCCTATCTATTTTTCCCTTCCTACTTGATATTTTGCTTTTGTGTTCTCGTGCTTTGTGATGGTTCATANCTTTTTTTTTTTTTTCTGGTGACACAGCTGCTGAGTGCAGATATGGCAAATGCATCATGTGTCTAGAGTAAAGCAACCAAGTGGGTCAAGGTGGGCTGAGCATGGGTTGTTAGATACTCTCCTCAGCAGTCCTCCTGTCCACTGCTACCTCCTGGCTGGCTCTGCCTTGCTGCTTATTCTGCCTCTTGATGCTGTTAGTAATGGTTTGTTGTCATGGCTTAATTGTTTCTGATGAGATTGCATTAAAAAGATGACATACATTTTGGACTGTAGGACACTAAGAGAGGAAGAGGAAAGCTTTGAAAAAAGCAGATTGTTAAGTGAAAACCTGTACACTTCATGATTTTAGGTAGAAATTTACATGTACGTGAAAAGATCCAGCAGTTCCATATATTATGAGGAGTGAGGAAGACAGTCTACTATAATATTTGAGTAGATGAATTATATGTGTGCAGTAAACAATTGCTCAGTGTGAAAATATTCTCCTATATAAAGATATGTAAAGCTTATATAAAAACTTTTGTATGCCATTGTTTCTTTCTTTTTAACTTGGGATATCCAACTTGTGATAAAGTGAGCATGTGTATGAGCCCACTCATGCTTCTTAGACATTTCCAAAATTACAGGACTGTAAAAATGCCTAAAGCATTTGCTATGGAGTTTTATCTTAAATTTGCATGCAGTGTCTTATTTGAAGGAAGAGAAGTGGCTGAGTGGGTCATATTTTCATTGGCATTCTGAACTTTCAGCTGTAAACTGAAAAGCTGTGGGTTTTTGTGATTTGTGAAAAAAAATATTTTTGTGCTAATATTTTTCCAGTGCTTTCTGAGCAGTTTTGTTCTTGACCAAGTTTTTCAAAACTGTGTGAGGTTTTCAGAATTAGATAAATATCTGTAATTGATTTATGAACTATCAACTCTCTTTGGGATAGAGCATCTTCAGTGCTTGCCCTCTGCTCCAAGTTCTGATGAGATTGCTCTTTAGTGTTAGTACCGTAAATAAATTTATTGTTATGGGCACATGTACTCTTGTGCATTGTCAAATGGATTGAGACAACTGGCTGAATTTGCAGATGCCAATAACCAGCTATCACATGCAAATGTAACAGATGTAGATTAATTTGCTGTATGTGCAAACAAAGTATAAGAGCAACTCTGCTTGTTACCAACAGGAGAAGAGCTCCAAAGCTTATCAGCAGTTAGATAAAGAGCATCTTTAATTTATTAGATTGTAATAAATATCCCTATCTATTTTTCCCTTCCTACTTGATATTTTGCTTTTGTGTTCTCGTGCTTTGTGATGGTTCATACTTGCTGAATTTATGGACATGTTAGTTCACCTGGTCAGACTATTCCTCTGCATTTTGTTTAAAGAAAAACATGTTCTTTCTTTGCTCAAAAAGGTGAGGGAGATAGGAAGGAAAGGATGCACCTATGTTCTATGAAGACAGTAGTATAGTTAGACCAGTGTCTGGATGTGTGACACATACTGTATTTACCATAGAATCATAGAATGGTTTGGGTTGGAAGGAACCTTAGAGACCACCTAGTTCCAACCCCCCTGCTATGAGCAGGGACACCTCCCACGAGGCCAGGTTGCTCAAAGGCTCATCCAGCCTGGCCTTAAACACCGCCAGGGATGGATATAGCAGTAATGCAGAACTGAAGTTGAAAATACTATATTTCTTGTGTCTTGGTTGTATTATTGTCCCAGCTATATAATGGGTAAGATTGTGTTTGCTTTTCTGTGCCTGCAATATCATACTTCTCATAAATAAATCTTTCTTCTATTTCTTTACCTGGAGTGCCTATCCACTTGTATCTTCTCTCTCCATTTACCATATGTTGTCTGTCCTAGGAACATCTTAGAAAAAGACTAAGTTATGGTTCCCATTACACATTTCATAAGGTTACAATTCATCTGTCATTCTTTGTCCAGTCTTCTGGTGTATTTGAATTTGAATTCTCTCAGTCTGCCATGGATGTGAATGATCTCTCAGTCTGACAGGGTGTGAATTATGATGCAACAGAGCACTTCTTATTCTTATGAAATATAAAGCTAGAAGTCAAGTGTCATTAAATTCACAAATGTGTGAATAGTTATCCCATAAGTCACATACTAAAATGTTGTGTGATTGTAGGTTGATAAAGAGCAATTCTTTACTTAAAAAATGGTAGAGAAAGTTCAGGAGTAATTTATTTTAAATTATTTTAAAATTACTTTATAATTTTGGGTAATTCCTTGTTTTAAATTGAATGAGAACCAAGTGGGTTAAAATGATGTAATATATGTTCTCTATTTTAGGTTAACACTAAAAGGTCTATAAATGGTTTTAGATGAAAAAGAGTGTAGGTGTTCATTTTCAAAGCTAATAGGATTAATTTATTTTGCTAGACAAGGGTCCCTAATTTCTTTCTCAACTGTTACCTTTTTCTCATAGGTAGAAACTAGCAAAAGTGTCTGAGGATTTTGAGCATCCAGTCTGATATTAGTCATAAAGAGAATAGGTCCTGCAGTCTTCTGTGATGGTTTCTTCTTAGACTGGCTTCTTAGATGTTGATTAAAGTAACTTTGCAGTAGAGTAGTATGTGGTAATTGTCTATTAGTAAAATAATTGTTGTAGTGCCCAATAATTAGAGCTGCGTAAGATCTAAAATAAGGTGGTTTTTCAGTCCTCAAATGCTTTATGCTTAGTTTAAATAGCAGAACTTGGATGTTTTTTATTTTGCTGCATTTTTTGGTAGTTATGGGTTCTGTCAGAGAAAAATATTTGACAGCTGTAATTGAGAGGAATGTTTAAATGGGCAATGGTTACCACAACCTCCTTTTTTGATTTTGTATGGTGAGTGAGAGAGGTATGAAAAATTAAGCCTCTTTAAAGTTCTGGGGTTTTAGTACTTTTGAAAGAGTATGTCTTACTGTACAGAAAAATGAAAGTGTGTTACCTCACACAAAATGAAACTGAGTACTTTGAAGTCCTGAGTTGTTTTTTTTCACCAGGTAGTCTTTCTGGATTCAGGAACTTGAAGTTCCTGCAGTGATTTAATATCATCAAAATATCTGTTTTGTTTGGTTGCTTATTAGAAAATTATTGACAATAAACAAAAGCATAGATTTGTGCACATAGATTGTAAGTCTCTGTAAGATTTGTCTCCTTAGACACTAGGTTAGGTAGCACACATCTGATCAGAGTTTGCAGTTCTCTAGTGGTTTTTCTTACCCCTTAGAGAAATAGCCAGCTGGCTGATGGTACAGGTGGTCGCAACTGTACATTCAACTTGGATTTGTGCATGTGCAAATTAGAGTCATGGGACATGTATCAGTTTGGCTGTCAGGGGAGAAATCAGTAAAGTTGTTAATTCCTACCTGTTGGAAAAAGAATACAGCATTGGTCTTATAAGCTCGGTTGTGTGTGTGTGTGTGCGAAGGCTACTTGCTTACATGGGGATATTCACTGGGGACGTTTGTCTCCCTGTCTGTTTGTACTTAGAGGACTGAACAGGGAATGGTTTGGCATTGAAAAATAGGCCTGTTCTTGAATCAGGCACTTGGGTCATTATCCTGAAGTTATTATTTTTAGTGTAAATATGGCAGCTATTGTGGGGTTTTATATACAAATTAATGAAGCCATTTATAGGAATGAAGATTAGTTAATCCACCAAGAGCTGTAAACTGTGTTTTTAATCTTTCAAAGGAACTGCAGGTAATTCTTTTCTTGCTTTCTCTATCTTCCTACTTTCTCACACATCTGTGTTTAGAGAACAATTTGGCTTTAATGTCCAGTTGAGGCAGTGTAGAATAAAACAAGGCAGTGGAATCTAAAACTGACTTACAGTCTGTATAAACCCACTAAAATTGTAATTGTAATAAATTCTGGTGCATCAGTCAGCTCCACATTTAATCTTGTAGTTTTCAGTAGAAGTAGCTTGTCGTAAAACTTACTGTCTATGGGCTGTGCCAAACTGTAGAAACGCATTAATCTGTTTCTTCAATACAGATTCCTCAGTATAATAAGGCTTCTGTTCCTTGCAGGCAATCAAGGGTTCACTTGAAAAGCATGCAAAATTTATCTACCAGTAAAGTTAGTGAAAATATTGCTATGAACATCTAAGGGAATAATGCTGAGAACATCTGAAATTCCTTCCTGGTTTTTGGTCTTAAGATTGTTCTGGTTTTTTCTTCTTTTAAATTAAAAAGGTTGTATATCAAAAGAACCTCAGAAGATCAATAAAAGTCTGCCTGTGCTTACTCCAGTGTTAAATTTCCAGAGTTTTCTTCTGGAGGCTACTGTTTATTGTAGCCTCTTGGAAGGGTGAAATCACTTGAGAGATACGTATGAAGATGGAGATGGTATGCTTTACTTGCTTATTTATTTGTATGTTACAGCTATGTGCTGGTCTGCTTGCCTTTCGTCTAATCCAGTTTCTCTTGGCTGCCCAGTAAGGATTATGATGATTATTTAATANTTCCTATATAGCAAAAGTTTGAATTATTTTAAATGTTAAAATATTCTTATTCCATGGTAAAAGTAGCTCTTTGGAACAGGAGATAACAGTGGCAGATACTCATTATGTTCTAGCAAATATTGGTACTTTCAGCCCAACCTTAAAGTGTGTTTTTGTTTCAAAAACTGATTATAAAATATCCCTGTCTTTCTTAGCACATAAGATATATTTGCATTTGCATGTATCCTTTGTGTTAAGAGCTGTATCTGATTCTTTGATATTACTTTTTTCTTCACCTGTAGATTAGGGATGTTGAAATATAATACTTGGAGTTTAAAAAATGGGTAGATACTGTAGTTGGAATGTTATTAAACATGTATCTCAGTGTTCCTTAGTTTAGTGCCTATTTTCATATCTGAATTGGTGTTATAAAAGATTATCACAGGAAATTAATTAGCAATTTTTAGTTGAGTGGATTCATGACTATCTTTGTTACAGTGGTTCTGTAGAGGTCAAATTGTAGCACACTGACACATTACACATTTCATTGCTCAAAAATCTTGTTGGGAGACTTATTATCAATGTCAGCTGGCTGTGGTTGCTTGAATGCTTTTCCTAGCTGGACCACTAAGTTGCCAGAAAACCACTTAATCTTTGTTCCTAACTAAGTATAGGACACATGTATCTCCAGTAGAAACTAGGAATACTGCATAAAAACATGACTAGTCCTGTTTGAGAATGGTGGGTTTAAACTGGCATGGGTGCTAAACTAAGCAGGAGAAGGGAAACCCAGTGCTGCTATGGAAGAAGATAAGAAAAGCCTGGCTTGCCTCCAGTGGAACAAAGATGGAGAAGATTCTGTAAGGGTATGTTGAATTCTCTGAGTTGGTCAGAGAAAGAAAAATTCCTTAAGAAAAATGACACATTTGGGAAATAAATGGACATAAATTGAGCATTAATACATTTTAAGCTGGAAATCAGGAGAAGTTTTCTAATAAGGAAAGGAATATGGTGGTGAAACAAGAATAATAAATGTGGAAAAATTAATTACGTTTGAATATGTGACATGATTTCTACAATTTCCCTTTTTCATTTTGAGTGTCTGTGATTATGAACTTTGCTGAGCAGCTCCTCTGTGTCTCTCCAGAACTCGTACAGAAGATAGCACAGTAGGTCACCAGTCCCTCTGGAGACTTTGAGGATCTGCAAATATTAATGTGGGCAGAATCCCAATGATATATTCAGTTCCAGCAGAGAATCAAATGCATCTTATATCTTGTTTAGTAGCAGCTTATGTAGAACAGCTAGAAACAAATTTAGCAATAAATAACAAATAGCATGAAAAAAATCACTGCAAAGGAGAAAAATGTCTTGGAAAGAATATTCAGATGGATGAATGGGTGACCTAAAAATGCTGATGGTGAGTGAGAGACTTAGATTATAAGGTCACAAATAAAGTTTTCAAGGACACCTGTTCCATTGCTTAGGCAGTACTTAACTGTTTTTTCTCAAAGCAACAAATTCACAGCCTGGATTTATCTGAGTATTGATGTGGCTTCCTGCAAAGGAGGTTTGTCTTAGGGGAGATAAACTGCACAGGCTAAAAATGGGCTTTTCTTAAATGTAGTATTCCAGTCACCATCAGCATTTTTAG
>VZTO01026384.1:0-11010 GCA_013400615.1 Syrrhaptes paradoxus | reverse complement strand
ATTGTCTTCCAAATGAATAGTTTTGTTCAGTGAAAACTGATGTTTTAGTTGTCCTGAAACCTTTGTGACTGTTGTAAAACTGGGTGGATGGTTTTGGACCTTTAATTTAAAAAGTGGTTAATGAAAGAGATAAACAGTGACCAAAGATAATTTTTAATGGCTTTTTCCTGTTCTTTCCTGCTGAGGTTCTGTGTTAATAATTATATTCTTATACTTGAAGACATAATGTGAGAATTATTGTCTGTGCAGTCTGGGCTCCAGTCCCTGCTCCAGTGATTACTTAGGTAGATGCCATTAAGTGAAACTGTTGAAATGAAGACAAGTCCACACAAGAATAGTTTACATTTTAAAATTTGGGGAAATGATCTGAAGGTGCACAGGGGGGATTTGAAGCCCACTCTCCAGACAAATCATCTAACCAGATGTTCATGAAGTAGAAAGAACAATATAACTCTAATTTTGAAGTTTTAGACACAGTTTTTAGGTGTGCAGGTGTATCTCTCTGTCCCTCTAGCCCTCCCTTCAACCAAAAGGGTTGAATTAATTTTGCTTTAAATTTATCAAAGCATATCTTTTCAGATGCAAAGTATTACGTCAAATTTTCTTTTGGCTTTACCCGAAACATATTTTCACTAGTTTGGTCAATGAATTGAAAAAATCAGTCATCCATTGAGCCATAATCTAGACCAAAAAGATCAGATCTGTCATCATCTTTGTCAAATTCTTCAAGCATTGTGTCAACAGCAGCTCGGTTGCCTTCTTTAGAGCTTTAGCCATGTATTATATCAAACTCAGGTGTCTGGAAGGAAAATTAATCTCCTTTAACAACAGCAGTTGGCTAGCAATTGACTTTTAAATCTCTACCTCAGTCTAATATCTTGGCTGAGAGATCCCAGCGTGCAGCCAATAAATCTAACCAGATAATTTGTTTAGTGGTTAATTTCTTGTTTTTCAGAGAGAAAAAACTTTGGAAAGCTTAACACTGTTATGAAACCATGTTACGATATTCTGTCTCCTATTCTGAATATGCAAAACCACTTTCTCTAAAATACAATTCCTTTAAAGTATTTTTTCCCTATTGAAGGGAAAAAGAAGATTTATTCACAGAACTTGGAGGAAAGTCATTTTTTTTTAGCTAGGTTTTTGCTGGCATAAGCTATAAACTATAAAGCTATGTTCATGGGTCAGTGAGCACTTCATGACTGGGCATGTATGAAAGTCTGCTGAGAGAGCACATCGCGCCCTACTCTCATTCTAACATCGTTCAGTTGTTTTTGAGAGGTGAGAGTTTTCTATTTCCCATACCATCTTTTTTTATTATTTTTAATACCAGCTTTCTGAACATCCTTTTTTACCTCCCCCGTTTGTCCTTGTTCTTTTTTATTTTCAAGAATAGGTGTCCGTGTGGAAGGAAAAATACCAAAAAGGTGATGCTGACAGGATGTTGATACAGACAGTAGTTTAGATAGTGGTCTGCTCTCACTGTCCTCTGCTCCTGTCTCCAAATTCAAGCAATATTTTAAATATATTACTCCTTTTATATTTTTAAATTTAAAAAAAATGAATGATTGCCTTGTGCACAAGCTGAAAGACTGCAGATTAGTGGAAATTATATTTATAGTTTAGCCAGAGATTTTGTACTGAAAAACACCTTTTTTGTCACCAAATCTTAAAAATATTCTTTGAGATTTTGTTTTATTGTTATATACGTTAGTAGCGGTGCATTGTACGAATACCTTTATCCATTTTACCTAGGACATGGGGTTGCATGAGCCTCCCTCTTCCTCAGAAAAGCTCAGAGAATTTCTCACTGCCAGTACTGTGACACAGAGTTGTTTGTCGCAGCAGGTAGACTAAAAAAACTGCCTGTATTCTGGTATATTGAATTTGGTATACCAGAATGTCAGATCATATTTGGATTCATTTATGTCTTATGGCATCCTCCTAATTTACACTCTAGATGCTTGATTTTTCTGGCCACAAAACAATATTAATTGGGGTTGTTTGTGTTTTCAGTTGTACCACCTGAACAGCTACAGAAAATGTTTTCTGTTGTGCTTTAATATATTCCTGAACCATGGAGGATTATGTTAATTATCTCTAAAAGTCAAATTTACGTGTGTTCTCAAAAATAAGGTACAGAAAAGTTGGCTTTGATTTAGACATAAATCAATCACAAAAGCAATGTGTGATCCACATTTAATACTTGGTCTCAGATGAGCAAAATGGTAAGCACTCACCATTTTCTGTGTTAATTGTAAAAAGTTGATGTTCTTATCCGTCCTTTTAGTGGAGAAACAAAACAGGAAAAGCAGGCTTTATGGTGGGTGAGTGACACTAGGTCCGAGTCAGATTCAGATTGACTCAACTGTATGTTGAGTTCACCACAGACTTGCAAGCTGTGGATTTTAAAACCAATGTGAGCCTTATTTTCCACATTGGAATTCTATTACATCTTATGTATTTGCTCAGCTATTGTTGTTAGTTTAGTTAGACTGACTCTGCTTTACATGAGAAGAATCACGAGAGGAGGTCCTGTTTAGAAGTAAAGTGAGGTTCAGCTAATTGATGAAAGTTATACATTAATAAATATTCTTAAACTGATTATGCATCATCATACACATGCACAATTATCTGATAGAAGAGACTGAGCTCATTGTCAGATAGGTCTATACATGCATGGAATGATACAGAATTTTTAGCCTTAGTATTTATTTTAATTGTGAATAGTTAAGCCTCTAAATAAAATAGATCTGNATTGCTCAAGCAGCTGCTTTGTCATCATATAACTGACAGTCTCTGCTGAAACATCTGTTGCCATGTTTCCCTTTTTAATTATTTATGCTTAATCTCTGTCACAGATTGAGGCTGTCAGATTATGGAAGCGTATAAGTAGCATACTAAATAATTAGCTAGACAATACATTTCTGTATTTTCATTTGATTATGAATGCTTTTATCCTGTACATTCATTATTTCTTCTTGCAAGTTCCATGTTCACCCTCAGCTCATTCCCATCCTTCCCTTTTTTCCTCTCTTCAGTGAGGGGTCTCATTTCAGGAGCTGGAATTTCACTCAGTTCTCCTTGCCTTAGGAAGGGTTTGGATCAAAGCTCCATACAAGACCTCACTGTTATTTCTTAGAAGGGACACTTGAATTGATACGCTGAATTTGAGTGTCACATTTGAAATATCACAGGCAGGCATAGTTCAACACCTACAATTATGCATTTAAGGACTACTGTCATGCACTGCCTGTTCTGTATTCTAAATGTTTTACTTTCCTGTTTACAGATGATAGTGCCAGCACAGATTCTGGATAATATCTTGTGAGCTAATTTGGTTTAGGTCTGATCTTTAGGTGAGATCCAGCTGATAAAAGATCTTAAATGAAAGATTTCTGCTGACTTTGGCCTTTGACGTGCAACTTTGGTTCTGTGTATCTGTAGATTTTTAGCATAGCAAAAACACTTGGAGCACTGTGGAATTTGCTGTGAAGTTAATGCTTCCGGTTTTCACTTTGAGACTTGACAATTTACTGAAATCTGTATATTTAACAAAGTCATTTGGATTGTTACAAATATTTGAATTTAAGTAAGGTATAAAACAGCCCTTTTAAAAGGATACCATTTATTTAGGAAGGAGGAAAAGCAGAATGAGGTGTTGCCTTCTGTGCTGATTGCTCTGAGTTGCAGGAAAAGGGAAGGTTTTCTTCCTCTGGGGAAAGGGGATGGGGAAAAAGGAAAAAGAAGGCATATTTAAAGCTTTTTATGGAGCACTAGGCAGGGGAGATCAGAGGGTGATGCTTCAGACCAGTCATCCAAAGCATAGAATTTTGTAGTGATGGAGGACTTCAGCTAGAGAGATACCTGTTTGTAAAGGGCACAGCCTGTAGCATTTTTTTGCAAGTTGCTGGTGAGAATTTTGTCATACAGAAGTTAGAGAAAGTCTCCAGGCCTTTCTGTGATTGTCTAACTACTAATTTTAGGCTTACTCTTACATTACCAGTGGGCAGTTAAAATCTATTCTTAGAAAAGGCAAGTAGAATAACCTTAAAATAATAATAATAAAAAGAATCCCCAAAAAAGCCCAAGCTAATGGACTTAAAGACAACTTTTAACAAATTCACAAAACTGATAAATTTAATCCTCTGAGAAATAAACACATGGATAAATGGAGTCAAGAATAGCTGACACTTCCCTAAAGTATACTAAGGGTGCTAACTCAAACTCCTGTACACCAGAAGAAAGAAAAGGTAACACACAGCAAGGAAACTAGTCCAAATTATAAACTACATGCATGAGGTAAGAACACAGAAACAAACCCTGAAAGACTGAGGCATAAGTGGAAACCTGACTTTTGAGGTGAGTATTATAAATGTTCGCTGCTAAATTGCAGGGGTATGTTAAGTTTGTAAGAGGCCTTTCCTAGTACTGGTGCCACTTAATATATATATTTACAAGTTGGATACTGGAAAAGAGAGGTTGTTTATTGAATTCACAGCTTATGCCTTCCAGAAGGAAGTGTGCTGGAAGGGAGCATTAGAATCCAAGATGATGTTGACAACTTATGGAAATGTCCTAAAATATGGTGAAATTCTTTAAGGTCAACACAAAGTTTCCTGCTAAAGAAGGATTAATAAATTGTGTAAATGCAGGGTAGCTAAGCAGCAGCTCTTCCACAGTGGATGCGGAAAATAATGAATCACAAGCTGTGATTAAGGTATTGCAGAAAGGGAAAGGAAAAAGCAATACTGTATTGGGAAATGTTAATAAGATTACTGTTTTCAGATACATTAATTTATCTGCCCACTGCTTTTGCTGTCCAGAAAGCATCAGTTGAAGAATTGCTTTCAGTTTCAGGCATTTGCTGTGCAAGAGGAGCATGATGCTGGCCATATGTGTATGTACATTATGTGTCTGTCTATTCAGAGGATGTGTGCCATCTCATTGCTGGCTGGGCCTGTAGACACAGAGCTGCAGCAGCCTTGCCTCTGTTGAGCTACCACATTTGGCAATTCGTGGCAATTATATTTGGAGAAAGTTCAGAGACAGACAATAAGAATTATGAGAATTGTGAAGAAATGAAAGTTTCTAGGTAAAAAGAGAAGTAAAGGAGAAGACAGTATGTAAGAGGAAATGTATAGAGGAGGGAAATAATCTGTTGTCCAGATTCAAGTACTTGCAGCAAAGGAGATTAAGTTTATATATTAGGGCAAGCTACCTGGTAGATGGGAAGGTCAATGCTAGTGTAGTTTGCATGGGTAAGCTCTAGAATTTCCATCCATAGAGGTTTTTGAAGAGTAGGTCCTACAGCCTTCAGTGAGAAATGCTGTTGTTGATCCTGCCTTTAGGTGGGGAATAGTTATGGCTTTCTTTGCACTTGCATGCTTTGATCTTATTTCACTTATAAAGTTCTAATTTTATTTTGATTTGACTTTGAAAATCTCATGTTTTATGATGCCAGATGTGTATCTGTCGATAGGAAATTGAGGAATTTGACCTGTTGGACCTCTAATGTCTTGCAGCAACTGGATGAATTCCAAGTCCTCTGCAGATGGAAGGCTCAGCCTCATATGTAAGCTTTCAGAAGAAGTTTTTGGGCCCACAGTGGGCTCTGACTGAGGCTTGGGTCTAAGAGCTTTTTGTAGGGAAAGCTAACAACCAGGATGTGAAGACAGATTTTTAAGTTGACTGGTACTCTGTTGACATAGCTTTTTAAGATGTTATTATAACTCTTGTTTTGTCTTTTTTTCCATATCTCTATTTGGACGAATGTACTGCTCTGCAAGGTGCCCTTATTCTGTGGGATTTGGCTTGAAGCAGCAGACAGATGCTTCTTGCTCTTTGATGACAGATATCTAGCAGGCTGAGGGCTATCAAGGCAGGATTCTTCCAGCGTCATCAGTACTTACCTGTCTCATCCAAGTAGCTGTGCTATTGGTTCATGGTGCACTGCTATATGAAGCGGTAATTATTTATTGATTTATTCCACTGCAGAAAGCCTACCAACTTCATTCTGCGAGATGAAAAAGGAATCTCTAAAGAAGAATGTCAGAGAAAATGTCTGAATGATAACTCCAGGATAAGCCACAGCAAATGGGCCCTACTTCGAGCAGTGGACAAAGGCTGAGGCAACAGGCTACTCTGAAGGGAGGGAGGGAGGGAGGAAAGGTGCTTCTGGTTCATGTGGGAGAGAAGTAGCTGTGGAGCCTTTGCAAGATGAGGGCCAGGAAACGAAGAGGGTCGATGTTTGACGATGGTGGTTCTGTTGGGAGAAACACAGGCCCAGAAGCATAGCAGGTCAGGGCTGCAGGAAGGGGAGGCAGGCATGGAGAGGAAGGTGAGGAATTTTTTAGCCCAGTGTTGGTTGCTATAGTACCTTGTTAGAACGCTGCTAATGCAGACACTGGTGAGTCATTTCTCTTAGCATGTTGTTTTGCTACTGCTGTAAGTCTGGAGAGGATGTGGTAGTGACTGCCCTTTGGGCTGCACCTGCACACCTCATGGAATTTTCATCTGTCACGTCTGCTGGACACATCTATCAGAGCAGTCATCAATTCCATTTTACTTCTGTGAAGGGCCTGAATATAATGCCTCCTGGAGATGCAGTCATTTCTGAATTAGTAACGGGGACAGTACCTAGAGTCAGTAGTACATGTAAATGAACAACCTCTGCTGCAGCCCAGAAGTCAGAGGCTCGTTATAATTGCAAGAAGGAAGAGGTTGCTGGGCTTGAGAATGTGCTGGGCTGTATTGAAATCACTGACAGGAGCCATATGAGACACAAAGCTCAGACAGGGAGAGAGACTGGAGCCTCCTAAACTGTTACAGGCTGCTAAAGAGCCAAAATTAATTTTGAATATGTGGTGTGATTTTGTTTCCAATCCCTACAGAGCATATCTGGAGGGGGAAAAAACATGGTCACATATAGTCTGAGGCTGTGACATTGTTTGCAAAATACACAAGAATGGAGGCTTTGTAAGTCCCCACTTTCTTAAGAAATGTTTCATTTCTGCCATAATGAAGATAATGACATCATACAGCTTGTTGCTTTACTTCACTATTTTGGGAATACCAAGTCTCTGTTCTGCTTTGAGAATAGCAGTATGGCCTTGCTGGAATATTTGGAAGGTGGGCTAGGAAACATGGAATATTGAGCTCACATCATACTCTAAAACAACTAATAGCAAGATGCTGCATCTTTTGCTGAGAAGACCTTCTGTATACATGTCTTAAAAGAACTATGAATATTAAGAGTATCAATGTACTGTTACAGAGGAGTGGCTTTTCAGTTACTGCCCTCTCACAGCACGTCCTCTTAACAGGTTATGTGACATGCTGTGACACACTGAGGGATTCAAAGGTGGTCAGGAAAGTTGATGTGGAAATTTTAAGTAACCTTATTTTGTGGTCTGTTGAGGAGAAAACTGAGACACAGTGAACCTCTTCCAACAGCATCACTGTACTGAGAAAACAACAACACTAAAGAAATTCCTGGTGGAAATCTCACTGAGTGCTTTCCTGGAGAGTTTCACATGAGAGTTCTCAGTGGAAGGACAGCTAGTTGATGTCAGTGAACTCCCTGACTCTAAGTACCTGTGCTTTGTTTAGCAAGGAGCAAGGAGACAGGAGTACTTCTACAGAGGAAGCGGCTTTGGTGCTAGTCTTTGCTCATGAGCAGTCAAGATATCACTGTTATCAGGTGCTAATATTATTCCAGCTGCTACAGCAGCAGAGGGTGAAAGATCTCTTTAGCACTCAGTCAATGCAAATACTTGTCCTACCTTTGAGAGGAGATACTGTATTGCTGCAGCAGTATAGGAGATAGAGGAGGAACAATAAAAGACACTGTGGTGTGGGGACAGGGGCAGAGGTTCAGTTGATCAGTCCTTGTTTGTTAATGTGCACTGGAAGGGGTTGTTCTTACAGCATTGTATCAGAAAGGTTTTTCACATGTTTCTTGCCCACCAACCAGTGCATGTTTGACATCTCTCTTAAGTCACTGCAGATGGCTTCTGTCTGGCCTGCAACAACACCTATTGCCAGGGAGTAGGAAAAGCATTAGATTGCAACAGATTAGTATTAACTTCCTGGGAATGTACCCTAAGGATTGCCAGAGGTCGTCAGAAGCATTTCAAAGGAAGAAACTTTGCTTAGGGCAAATAATGGCTTCAGGACAAAGGGTCTTTAGGTCATCTTTGTCATCTCAAGGAAGGAATGAGAGTTAGGAACAATCTTTCCCTGGACAGGAGGGAACTGGAAAAGGAGATGCTAAGCATGAGCAAGTGTCATGTTGGTAAATGCCCGTAATCCAAGATGTAGCAAGAAGTCCAGGTTCCTAATATCTTACTATATAGGTGTAGTGGTTTTTTTGTCTGTGTAAAATTAGCAACTGGTTTTTAATGATTGTCATCTTTTGTGGACAGCAGGTTCATCTCCAAACACTGAATTAGCTTCGGAGCCAGATGGTAGCTTAAGCCTATAACTTGGGGCTCCTCCACTGACTCTGAAAGCATTCATTATTACTTTTCCGCAATGCCTTGTCCATCCCAAGTTGAGCCCTCACCTATTCTTACTCCTCAGTAGTGCTTCATACCTCTGTTTCCTCTGTTGTGGTACATGTAAGTCACACTAACTTTAGTGTACCAGGACAGTATCCTCTGGATGAAGAGTGGGAAAGGTGACCTTTGGAGGAGGTGTAGCACTGTAATACAAAGCACTAAGGAATACAAGACCAAAAACCCAAATCTAGTTCCTTTGTGTCTTTATAAATGAGTCCCAAAAATGCTGATTTTAGATTCTGTCCTCATGTATGTTAGGTTTCCTTTTTTAGCATTACCAAGCCAAATGAAACATTCTGAAATTATTAAAATTATTCATTTTGATTCTGTCCAAAAACTTCTTTGTGTTTCTTTTGTGGAGAATGATACTGGTTTTTCTTCCTGATATTTTTTTTTTCTTTTTGACATTGTAGGTCTTTTTTCCAAATCAGAATGTAAACTCAACTTTGAAATTTTTGTGTAAGTGCACCACTGCTCTCATCAAGGTCTATAAACAGTGTCTTAATAGCTTGCATAGATTTCCTTTAGGGGCCGTTTCTTCTTTCATCTATTGTCTACTCACTCTGTTGTTAACGCTAAGGGTTGAAAATATTTTGTTTTTCTTCTCTGAAATGTCGACTCTCTTGAAAATATTTAACTTCAAGAAGTATCTTGCTGGCACTCCAAGGTTGTCAACTTCATAAGCAGGAAAATAAAAACAAAAAATATAATAAAACCTATCAATTGGTTGTCCTTAACGACTCACTTAAACAGCAGTCATGCTGGTTTGCCCTAATTATTACATGTAGCCATCTTTGGCCAAAGGAGCCAACTGTGAATTCAGTAAAATATCTTGCCATGCTGGCTGGGATGAGCATTTGTTTAAGTTCTTGTGAGGGCTTAAAATACTTTGAATGGTTTATTTTCATTCTTCCCTCTGCTTTTCAAAAATCGATTTTGAAACCATATGGTGTCTACCAATTTACTTAGTAATGCAGCATTTCTTTTAACGCTCATTCAATTACTGCACCCTAATTAGAAATAAATTGCCACTCTTCTAAAGACAGGTCTGACTTCAATTCACCATTTTGGGAATGTGTGACCAGAGGAGTACTTCAGATCATAACATCAGTATTTTCCTGTTTTTATTGGAAATACCTCTGTGGATGTACTGCTGTGTTCTTATTTGNACATAAAGACATCATTTTACCTATTTTTCCTCTTTTGCCTCGATCCCTAAGTCGAAATAAAGAGATCATTTTTCCTCTTTTGCCTCTTTACCATCTTTTTCCTCGTTCCCTCTGTCAATATAAAGACATGATTTTTTTTTTTTTTGTTTGTTTGTTCATTTTAATCTCCTTATAATGGGCTAATCCAGTTTGACTTTTGGACATTTTAACTTCATTCTTGCCTTTTCTGACACCTTATTCAGAGCTTTCCGTGATCTTTCTAATTTTCTATTCCATTTCAATTCTTTTAAATTTGGAGTTCTGCATATTACGAATACTAGATCCTTAGGTATTAAGCTGGATATTCATAGGATAGGCTCAGGGAGTACACATGTACACATATACTGCTCAAGAAGTATGTACAAGCTAATTTTTCTTTAAACAAAGCTCTAAATATGTTCATACTTTCAAGTGGCATAAATGTGGCATAGCTACCTCTATATGCAATGCAGGTTTCTATCGGCTGAAGATCTCATGCAGTATATCCTCACAGTAGCTTTATTGTTTCTTAGATTCAAAGCTTGACAATTTAGTCTCTGGTCCAAAGGCTCTGAAGTTTAGTGTCATGTGAGAGAAGGCAGCTGACAGAAACACAATGGCTTCCTTGAAAAGTGGATGTGCTTTTGGTCTTTTACCAAAGAAAATGCATCTCCTCTGAGGCTAGCACTGTTGTTGGTAGTCTCAAGGGAAAGGGGAAGGTCTGATTTTCACTCTGTTCCCCAAAAAAGGTCTCTCTGGGTTAAGTCACATCAAGCTGACACAGTAGTATGCAGAAGCCTCTCCTGCCATGACTTGCACTTTAGTTACTTTATGGGGAGAACAGGTGAGTTCAGCTTGCAGGACAGTCCATCTTTGTGCTAAGGAGCAGATCTCCGACCCTAGATAACACTACTGAGCTCCCCGGCTGTGTTACTCTGCTGGGCAGTGGTGTGTTTATCTACATGCATATTGAAAATCTTGCCTATTGTGGGGATTTAAAAATCTTTATTTGCAGTGTTGCAATGCCTCAAAGTGCCAAGTTAATTTAAATTATGTTAAAGACTGTCATATAGCACGTGTTATGACAGCAGCGTAATAGGATTGATAGAATTCATCTTGACAGGACACAAATGGACAGGTCAAATAAGGATAGGGTTTTTCCCCCTCACTTGATGCTAAAGTTGTTGTCCTCTTCTGATTCAAGGGAAGTGACCTGCTTCTAGATTAAAATAAAAAAAACAAGCAGATTTAAACATCTGGTA
>VZTO01026382.1:0-60539 GCA_013400615.1 Syrrhaptes paradoxus | reverse complement strand
TCAATCGATGGAGCCAGTTTTCTCCAAAGGCAGCCACCAAGTTACGGTCAGCCTGAGGCTGACACAGCAGCAGCATCAGAACTCACCGCTGATAACGGAAGGAAAAACATTCACTGGTGTGGTGCAGGTGACAACAAGGTCTGGGCTGGCACAGCCAGGGAAATGTTGGAATTTCGCATCTTCTCAGGCACCGCGTACCCTGACAAGCAGAACCAATGCCCCGTCCCGCTAGGAGCAGGTCACCTCCCATCACGGGGGTTTCCAGCCACCACAGTCCGTGCTTGCACATCCCGTACAGCGCAGCCTGGACACAACAATGCTGCCACCTCCCCCAGCACCTCTGCGAGGTCCCTGATTCTGCCTCTCACCCTCCTCTCCGGCGTGAACACTGCACGGATCCCTCCTGCCTCAAACTCCATCACCGAATGTCCGGAGTATTAAATACCATTCTGCCCGACATCGCACATACTTCACATTCCTGGCTTCTTGTGTCTTGAATTTCCCTTTGTATCTCAGGTCTCAAAAAGCTTTGGTGCCCGTATAAAACAGACACAAGCTTTAACTAGAACTGACTGTGTTTCTAATTCACGCTTATACACTTCCAGCCTATCCGACCCATCTGTGTCCCTAAATCCTACTTATACCATTTTCCCTGGGCTGCCAAAATGCCCTCCTGGAGCTCAGAAAGATGCTGCCAGAGCTGCAGAGGATCGCTGGGCTTTGGAGTGCTGGGGCCACTACCCTGGTAATTCCAGCAAGCCAGAAGAAAACAGAGGAGCAGAGCAGCCACTGAAGACAAAAGCCTTCGTTTTGATCAGAAATACCCGTGACAATGAAGAGAGGAGAGGGGAAGAAACTTTAAGGAGTGAGTCAGGTTCAGCAGGATCTGAATTTGCTTCAAGACCTTTCCATTTGCCATGTTAAAGCTTCTCCCTCTTGATTTTTTCCTTCTTGGGCTCCCTGGCACGTTTATTCTGGCTGCAAAGTGATGGTCTCAGGGCAAAACTTCACCTTCTGGAGAGCCCGCTGGCAAAATCTGCCGGACACACTCCTCTTCCCACTCTGTGCCCTTCAATTCTGCTTCAAAAGTCATTTCCCTCCCTAGGTTTTTTCCTTATATATAAAAATGTTTACTTGAAGGTTAAAAACCCCATTATCTGTGAGTCAGGAGAGGAATCTGATGTGCACGGCACTAAGGTGCTGTCTGGACAAAGGTACTGTAACGAGGAGGTAATTAGGTGAAAGCTGCCTCAGGATATCAGGGTGGACAGGAATTTTCTGCTGGTTTTCAAACTTCAGCACCTTCCTGAGTGAACAGGGAAAATGGGCAGAACTTGACGAAAAGGTGTCACTCCAGAAACACAAAAATTTGTGATCACCCATAATTAGAAATTCTGAGAAACCTGCAGAGCAGAGGGATGTTGGAGAGGACTTTTCTCCTGAGAGGAGGCAAACACCTTGCCATGACCATGAAGTCCTAAACCTGAAGCCACACAACCCTCACCAAACCTGTCCCAGGCTCGTACAGCTTTCCCAGACTTGGCATGACTCCGTGTGCTTGGACTCCGCATCTGCTCCTTCCCTGGGGAACATCACTCTCTCTGATCCCTGGAGAGCAGAAGATCAGTCTGACAAAATGAGTCTAACTGGTCAGCTCCAGTACCATGGAAGACCCGTCTGGTCCAGCCCAGGTTTCTGTGGTAGTGGTCCATATGTGAAGATGGCTCCACTGAAGCTCACACACAGCTCAGGGACACTATCTTACCCATTTCCTCACCTTCCATTTCCAAAAGCTGTCTGGGCACCAGCTGTTGCCATTGTGGAAGCATCGGGCTGGTGCCTGGCGGGCAGAGGGGCTCTGGGCACTCTCAGGTCCCACAGCACAAAGCAAATGATCCAAGGGGATGGGTAGATTTAGGCTAGACATTAGGAAGAAATTTTTCACTGTGCGGGGGGTGAGGCAGTGGCCCAGGGTGCCCAGAGAAGCTGTGGATGCCCCATCCCTGGAGGGGTTCAAGGCCAGGCTGGATGAGGCTTTGGGCAACCTGGGCTGGTGGGAGGTGTCCCTGCCCATGGCAGGGGGTGGCACTGGATGATCTCTAAGGTCCTTTCCAGCCCAAACCATCCTGGGATTCTATGAGATGTTCCAGCGCAGTGACACGCTGACAGCATCCTACAGCCGTGTGGTACCCAGCACACACCCACACAAACTCAGCACCGTGGGACAGCGTGTGCCCCACCGCCCCGCACCACGGTGCAAACCAGGCAGCCGGTGCACACATCACTGGGAAGGCTACACATGCATGCGACACTGTGCTTATTGTTGGAGGGGATTTTAGCATTCAGCTCCTTGCGCCGTATGTGAAGCCTGTCTTCTGTTTTTCATTTTATTTTTGGTGTATTTCTTCAGGAGAAATCATTATGGATTTTTTTTTTTTCCCCCTAGCATTTCAGGCTGGAGGTACTGAAATGGATCTGACTGAAATAGCTGCAGCCACGTTGGACTCAGATTAGAAATAGAGCCGTCGAGTCCTTCCCCCCAGGTGTGTAGTTGGAGGTTCTCAGGTTTATAGGTTTGTTGGGAAAATTAAGCAAAACTAAAAAATGACAGCAGCAGGCTGTGTCTTATTCTGAACTATGCTTTGTCTTCAGTCTCTTCTAAAGAGTGGTTTCTCAGAAAATCTGTTATCAGGGAAGTATGGCAGCCCTTGAACTTGTAATTCAGGAAGCACACAGGGGAGCGTTGATGGTTCGTGCTGCTGAACGTACCACTCGCAGCCTCATCTTCTCTCCTCCCAGACCCTCACACGGTGCCCTCCAGCCCACATTCTCAAAGGGGCTGTCTCCCTTTTGCATGCACGGATGGATGTTTCTCTGCCTTTTAATCCTGAAGGACCACTTCGCCTGAGAAAAAAAGAAAATAAAATACCCACAGAATATTTTCTGCAGTACCTCCACATGATTTTCATTTGCAGCCAAACAAAAACAACATTAAATTCTTGAAGTTCCCTTATAGCTTTTATTTTCTCATAGGTTTTTTTCCTCTACTTACTGACTCTGGAATTCACAAGTGTGTTTCCTACACCCTTTTCACAATGACCTTGCAGAACATTGTCCAATGTGATATCCACTGAGATACGGAATTTTATACACTTTCAAAGCCAGAAATTGTTTTGACCACTTTGACCCACACACAGAAGCAAAACCTTGTCACAGAGGAGTAGGTTTGGGGGCAGGGAAGAAGTGCCTTTTTTTTTTTTTTCTTTTATCAAAATGTAATGTTTCCTCTTGTTTGATCTCAAGGTTTAGTGCAAAGTTCAGTTTATTTGTAGACACAGAACACATTTTCAGTATTGCTTTCCCTTCGTGACCATTCAACTTCCATTCTCTAGGCTGTTACACCTATCAGGCTATTTCCAAAAGCCCCAGAGGTGTTTGTGGACTGAACAGGACTTGACTTTTTAATATAAAATCAAAACAGAGGCATCAGAAGAAGCAAAACTGAAGCACTACCCCAAAAATTCCACGAACAGATTTATTTCCCTTTGCAGGTCTCCCTTGAACAGCCAAGGAGCTGTTGTGTGAATGCTGCCCTACAGTCGATATCCCCAGTTTCCATTGTGGTTTTGATGAGTACAACCATAAAAATACCCCTGGAGCTAGATTGTGCCTCAGAAACAGGAAGATTTTTTTTTTTTTTAATTTTCTCCTGACTGGATACCAGCAATTCTGAACATTTTGAATTGAAGTGACGCGGTGACTTGGCAGAACCTGTCAGCTTCCCGAAAAGAACATGAGTATTTCTAAAGGAGCACAAGAGCTTCTAAAGGAGGTTGCAGAATGTTAATTGCCTATGGATAGTGTAAAATGAGAACTAAAATACCAAAGGTTGCTAGGTCCCCATCAGTCATTTTTTTTTTCTCCAGAATTCAGGCAGTGGCTCAGACTTGTTATAAAGGTAAAAGGATTTTTCTTATGTACCTGGAGACACAGGATGAGACTTGTCCCTGTCTTTCCCTCCCAGACTCGGGTCAGAAAACTCTATCTCCATCTACAGAATCCGTGCAAGATTGACATTCTCCTCTGTGCGTTTCTGACGTGCAACCTTTAGAGGCTTTAACAGAGCAAGAAATCAGAATGAACACATTAAAACCTGTAAAATAAGAAACGTGGGCTAAAACAACCGGCTCTACATGGAAACCTCAATGTTCCCATCTATCTACTCCGCTCCAGACAGTGTAGGAGAGACCAAATCTGTCCCGTTTAAACCATTATAACTCTCTGCATCCCCGAGGTGCAGCCAACGGCAGAATTCATCCCTGACTGTTGAGCTTTTGCTGCAGAAAATTTGGAGGCTGATGGGTGAATATTTGCTTTCAGCGTGTGTGATGATTACGGTAACCATGGCACGATAACACCTCCAGCTGAGCGCGGTCCCTCCTGGGCAGGCACTGTTTGATATATCGTCACTGCAGTCGTCAGACCCTCTGTTCGATGGTGCCGTGCTGTGCGGACATACCCGGCCGTGCAAGAGCAAAGGACAAACCCAGCCCCGCAAAGAGCAAATTGAGGCAGGAAAAGCAAGTTAGCCCGTGTGCTGGACTAATGAAATGAGCCGGTTAATCCAAAGTACAACATGTTATCCTTCCACTGTGTTCCTCTGCCCATTCCTGATGTAGGTCCTCCAGAGCTGGGCTGCTCTTTGCGCGGTCTGGCATGACGTTCTCCAGGAGGAAGGGCTGTGTGTTACTCTCGGGGTGCTCGCTGTCGTTATTTAGAGCTGGTCGTGCTTTATCAAACATATCTGAGTGTGGGATGAGGTCTTAAGGTGCCACAGGGGAAGAGCAGGGTGGTCTCTGAGGACCTATAAGGCACTCATGGTACGGATGCCCAGTGAGATAAAGACGTAACTTGTATGACACCAATTTATCAATGAGAGGAAAGGCTTTAACCTCTGTGTCCTTCAGAACAGAGTGAGGGCTCTGGATGTGTCTTCCTGAATTTCAGTGTTCATGTTAGGAGGAGAGACGGAGGCCAATTCAACGTAAATACAAGATGAAAAACCTCCAGCTCAGCATCAGTATCTGTCTTTAAGAATAAGCAGAAACGGTCAGGTTTCTGAAGCAGTCAGATCTAAATAATGAATGTGAGTAAAGAATGGGTCATTAAAAATGCTTCAAATTCTTCATCTGAAATACTTCAGTGTCCTTGTTCTGTGAAGGACATTCAGCTTGGCCTATTTGCACGCTGCAAGAAATGCAACTCCTCCTGGAAATGTGTAAAGCTCTTCAAAAAGTCTCTGTGCTTCTGCTGAATTGTGGCTCAATATCTCCTGGAACCACAACAATGCGTTTTCACAACAGGGCAACAGCTCTGCTCTTGCTGCCTGTACCATCCTCGTTCTTCTTCATGGTCCAGTTGCTGCCAAACAGATCTCTGGTAGCTGATCTCCCAGGCTTTGCTGCTGGCGAAGACCGTAAGGAGCTGAATACTTGGGCCATGCATGCAAGTGTGTCTATGATTGTGATTATGCACAGAGTCAGGAGCACAAAACTCACGTTAGAGTGCTGTGGCAAAGGGAGCTTCACAATTACAGTCACAGAGTCACTGGTGTCCTCACGGACCTGCCTGGTCCACCCTCTGCCCTGGGGCCAGATGAGCCCTGTCTATGGGATACTCAAGAGAAGTTTGTCTTTCTGGAAGACTAACAAAGACACACACTCAACAGTCTTCGACGCAAGCAGTTTGTGTGTGTAGTTATCCTTGGGAAGGCTTTCCCAGCAGCTAAGTCAAATCATCCCTGGAGTGAATTTCCCATCCTGCCTGCCCGAGACTGGGCAAGACCTCTTTGGAGATGTTCTCAGCAGTAATGGTTCTGTCCCTATCCCTCCTTCTCTGCTGTAGCTTAAGCAACCCACAGCTTTCTAGACTTCCAGTCGCCTTCATCACTCCCCTCTGTGCCAGCTGTCCCAAGTTTTTCTTGAAGTGCAGAGCCTGAGCCTGGATCCCGGCTCTGGCTGAGGCCTCCACAGCACTAAGAAGAAAAAGGAATTGTGGTCCAAATCCAGCAGGTGAAACACCCGTTTATGGACTCCTGTATGTAGCTTGGTCTCTTTGTAGCAGCAGAGCATCACTACTCATATATTCTTCCATCTCTTCCTAAATCCTGCTCTCCAGCCAGCTGTTCCACCCAGGATGACTGGTACCAAGCGTTACTGAGTATTAACCCTTTTTTAATATATATTTCTTTTCCTTCCCTAGACTGTTTGTCAAGTTTACCAAGAAATTTTGAAATTTAACCCTGTCTATTGACATGTTTACAGACCCTTTGGACTTGGTATCTTCCACGGCTTTAAAATGCACGTTCTTACTTCGTCATCCAGCTCCCAGGACACACGTCTTTATTTTTTTTTTTTTTTTATACGCTCTGACTTCCGTCTGTGGCATGGCTGGTACCTCAGGAAAACATTAAAAATTCCTGATTTAGTATAAGATTTAGAGTCCAACCCCTCACTTTCTGTCAGAGCCATTAATAAATGGTGCCTCCAATAGGAAATAAACCCCAGCATCTACAGTGTAAGTCTCCATTTACCAACATGGTCAACCAGGTCTGATACCATTTGAAACGAGGCACATTTGTAAGGGGAGATGACCCAGGTGAAGAGGATGTCCACGGCCATGAGGACATTAGGGAAGTTCCACCAGCCTCTAAATGCGATTTAATGTCCCCAGAAACATAAACGCTTCTTGCAATCATATTTACTCCCTAAGAGTAAATGTTTGGAGTTTATAATGTTTGGGGTAGTTTCTAATTCTTTCTCAGTCTTCTGCTCTCATGGCCTCAGTGATACTTTGGGGCAGTGGGCTGCACGGGAGAATTTGTCCTTCACTGTCACCATGTGCACCATAATTTTCAGATTGTTTTGAGAGCTGACCAACAGAAGGGCTCTGCTGGCTTTCCTTAGGATGTTCATCCCTGAACACTGTTTGGAAGTTCCCCAGCCACCTCACTATACTACATGGCAAACATTGGATCAGGTTTCCTAAAGAGGTGGTTGATGCTTCCATCCTGTCAGTGTTTAAGAGGCTTTTGGACAATGCCCTTAACAACATGCTTTAACATTTGGTCAACCCTGAATTGCTCAAGAANGCATCTGCTTTAGTTGGCCAAAAGTCTTGCCTCAAAAGTTCGTCAGTTTGCCTCGGGATACGCAAGCCCTGCTTTGCATGATGTTTGATTAGTGCAGCGTAGCCTGCAGCCTTGTCAATATGAATAAGCACACAAGAAAAGAGCAGTGAAGGCGGCCCAATAATCAACCTTGTGCTAACGATACCTCCTAAGCATGAGTCTGAGCAATGCCAGGAGCCCTGGAGAGGGATGCAGCCAGCAGCTATGGACCAAGTTCAGATCCCAGACTCCTCCCTTCCCTTGAGCAGCACCTTTCCCTACTACCTTTCCGACACTGCTCCTTCCACTCTTTCTCTTCT
This sequence comes from Syrrhaptes paradoxus, assembly GCA_013400615.1. Lineage (NCBI taxonomy): Eukaryota > Metazoa > Chordata > Aves > Pterocliformes > Pteroclidae > Syrrhaptes > Syrrhaptes paradoxus. The sequence continues at coordinate 53,051 of VZTO01026382.1, read as the reverse complement.
TGACACTTTTCTGGAACAAAATGCTGGTAGTGGAATTGAACTCAGATCCTTTGTAGAAGTAGGGCTGGTCCTTAGTGCTGAAACTGCTAAATACAGGGAGGTTTTTGAGCAAATCACTTTTGCTCAAATCAGCCATAAACACTTCAGGTTTTAGAAAGAGTCTCACCCCCTGAGGGCAGCATTAGCCAACACAGTTGTGAGCAAAGGACTTGACATCCATTCGCTTTCTGCTGCTGAACAATCAAGTACCAGAATCTTTTATACATTTAAATGGTATTCACCTAGCAAATGGCAAATGTACCACAGCTGCTATTATACCCTACTGCTAATGAGGAGGCAGAGCTGGTTCCCGATTTCTGGGGGGCTAAAGCCTGCAGTTTTTATGTGGTTTTCTGGGAAGAAATTTTCTTGGATGAAAACTGGGGGATTGTAAGCCTGGCCATTATGGTAGAGCATTGAATGGCACCTCACTACGCACAACTCACCCCATAGGAAACTGACGGTTTTTTCTTAGCATAAGTGCTTGCGGTTGTGCCGAGGCTGCTATTTAATTCAATCACTGGTTACGCTGTCCAAATTAACTTCTAGAATCAAATTGTAAATATTGAAAATAACCATAATTCTGCTTCCCAGAGCAGTCCATGGCTTACAAAGGACCCAACCTTCGGCTGGTTGGTGTAAGAGGATCTCAGCTGAAGCCAGTGGAGATGTGCTGATTTAAACCAAGGGACATTAACAGCTCATTACTTTTGCAAATCAAGCATTTGGACATTGGGAAATGCCTTTAGGAAATGCAGCCAGGTTTCTGGTGCACCTTAATTGCCTGTGTTCATTATGTTGATTGGTGAACAGAGATACCACTAGAGTAAAGGCTCAGGCTTACGGAGTTTAACGAGTTCTTCTGAAGTCTGTTTTATATGGAAAATTGATCAGGATAATTACACCACCATCATAATTTTACCAGTACAACTCCCACTCATGTCCCTTCCCACAAATGCTATTTAGTTTGGTGTCTTTGCTTCGCTTTGAATGCAACGCAAGATAAAACAGAAAACTCTGCTGCATGCAAGCGCTCATGTGAGGAGTTGTACTTGTAGGAGTATAATTGCCCTGGTGGAGTTAAGTTGTGAACTTTCTGTTCCAAGCAGACTAAATCCATGTGCCTACATCCATATGCATCCTTGGGTTCCTTTGAAATTTGCAGTAGCAGCATTGCTGCGATTTCTCCTGATAAGAACACTGTTCCTAGGATTGAGGTCCCTCTAATAACCCTTTTAACCACCGTTGTTTGGTACTGGGGGGCTGTTTTGGAGCACACCTCGAGCTCCAAGTACCAGTTTATGCTTTTCTAATGGTCATGAATGGCTACATTTGGAGGTCAGCAGCCTTCCAAAGAACATATTAGAACATGTTTGAGGAAAAGTTGGATCTGCACTGAACCTTCATGTAAGAATACGTGGCAGGTAAAGCAGCGTAAGCAGCAGGACTGNCTTCCCTTCCCTTCCCTTCCCTTCCCTTCCCTTCCCTTCCCTTCTCCTCTCTCCTGTTCTACAGCAGTAGCTCAGCTGCAGAGCTGCAATCCCCCTTCTGATATGGCACAAGACCAACACACCAGCAGTTACACACAGTCAGGTTCGTGGGAAAGCCATAATTCATCATCCATTTCAAATTACACGTCTCCTTTAGGATTTCCATGCATCTGCTTTAGTTGGCCAAAAGTCTTGCCTCAAAAGTTCGTCAGTTTGCCTCGGGATACGCAAGCCCTGCTTTGCATGATGTTTGATTAGTGCAGCGTAGCCTGCAGCCTTGTCAATATGAATAAGCACACAAGAAAAGAGCAGTGAAGGCGGCCCAATAATCAACCTTGTGCTAACGATACCTCCTAAGCATGAGTCTGAGCAATGCCAGGAGCCCTGGAGAGGGATGCAGCCAGCAGCTATGGACCAAGTTCAGATCCCAGACTCCTCCCTTCCCTTGAGCAGCACCTTTCCCTACTACCTTTCCGACACTGCTCCTTCCACTCTTTCTCTTCTTGACACTTTTCTGGAACAAAATGCTGGTAGTGGAATTGAACTCAGATCCTTTGTAGAAGTAGGGCTGGTCCTTAGTGCTGAAACTGCTAAATACAGGGAGGTTTTTGAGCAAATCACTTTTGCTCAAATCAGCCATAAACACTTCAGGTTTTAGAAAGAGTCTCACCCCCTGAGGGCAGCATTAGCCAACACAGTTGTGAGCAAAGGACTTGACATCCATTCGCTTTCTGCTGCTGAACAATCAAGTACCAGAATCTTTTATACATTTAAATGGTATTCACCTAGCAAATGGCAAATGTACCACAGCTGCTATTATACCCTACTGCTAATGAGGAGGCAGAGCTGGTTCCCGATTTCTGGGGGGCTAAAGCCTGCAGTTTTTATGTGGTTTTCTGGGAAGAAATTTTCTTGGATGAAAACTGGGGGATTGTAAGCCTGGCCATTATGGTAGAGCATTGAATGGCACCTCACTACGCACAACTCACCCCATAGGAAACTGACGGTTTTTTCTTAGCATAAGTGCTTGCGGTTGTGCCGAGGCTGCTATTTAATTCAATCACTGGTTACACTGTCCAAATTAACTTCTAGAATCAAACTGTAAATATTGAAAATAACCATAATTCTGCTTCCCAGAGCAGTCCATGGCTTACAAAGGACCCAACCTTCAGCTGGTTGGTATAAGAGGATCTCAGCTGAAGCCAGTGGAGATGTGCTGATTTAAACCAAGGGACATTAACAGCTCATTACTTTTGCAAATCAAGCATTTGGACATTGGGAAATGCCTTTAGGAAATGCAGCCAGGTTTCTGGTGCACCTTAATTGCCTGTGTTCATTATGTTGATTGGTGAACAGAGATACCACTAGAGTAAAGGCTCAGGCTTACGGAGTTTAACGAGTTCTTCTGAAGTCTGTTTTATATGGAAAATTGATCAGGATAATTACACCACCATCATAATTTTACCAGTACAACTCCCACTCATGTCCCTTCCCACAAATGCTATTTAGTTTGGTGTCTTTGCTTCGCTTTGAATGCAACGCAAGATAAAACAGAAAACTCTGCTGCATGCAAGCGCTCATGTGAGGAGTTGTACTTGCAGGAGTATAATTGCCCTGGTGGAGTTAAGTTGTGAATTTTCTATTCCAAGCAGACTAAATCCATGTGCCTACATCCATATGCATCCTTGGGTTCCTTTGAAATTTGCAGTAGCAGCTTTGCTGTGATTTCTTCTGGTAAGAGCACGCGTTCCTAGGATTGAGGTCCCTCTAATAACCCTTTTAACCACCGTTGTTTGGTACTGGGGGGCTGTTTTGGAGCACACCTCGAGCTCCAAGTACCAGTTTATGCTTTTCTAATGGTCATGAATGGCTACATTTGGAGGTCAGCAGCCTTCCAAAGAACATATTAGAACATGTTTGAGGAAAAGTTGGATCTGCACTGAACCTTCATGTAAGAATACGTGGCAGGTAAAGCAGCGTAAGCAGCAGGACTGGAGCTCTTCTGCAGATGAGAGCACTGGTGGGCAGATTAACGTGATTATAAAAGGCCACATCCTGCCACTATTGACCCAAATAATACCCAAATACAGAACAAAATGATGGAAATAAGTGTGTCACATGATCTCCACCCACATCTGTACTATGGGACTGTGTGCGAAAAAAAGCACAGTGAAAATCTCGGCAAGGTCAGCCTGTGATTCAGTAGCTTTCTGAGCATCACAAAGTTCTGTTCCAAGGACTAACCTAAAAAAAAATTGGCTTATATTATACTAGAATCCTATCATCTAACTCTAACAATGTTTTTCATAAAAGCCTCAAATTTTGATAATTCATCTAGTTTGTGTAAAATAAAGGATCTCATCATTTCACTCCTCAACGGGACTTAGGTCTTCAGAAGACAAGAGTCTGAGATAACTGAAGTACCTCAGCCACTGATGTTGAAAGTGGCACTGGAGATCACCTAGTCCTGCTAGAACAGGTCACTCAGGATCAACTCCTGCTGGTTTTGAATGTCCCCAAAGATGGAGACTCCACGTCCCCCCTGTGCAACCTGCTCTAGTGTTGGACCACTCTTGCCATAACAAGGGAAGAGGGTGCCAACCTGGCTCTCCTTGATCCTTGGCAAAAACCAAAGCCATTGACCTGTAGCAGAAGCATTTCAAGCTTTTTTCTTCCTGACCAGTGAGTATCTTGTCCACTGTGGGAAACCAGGAAAGCCTGTCCACCTTGGCCTGTCCACACTAGGACAGCTAGATCGAGAAGACACTTGTTTAGGTCTGTCTGCTCGGTCCAGGGTCTCCCTTAGGTCATCTCTTGGCAGAGTTGGGAAAGCTAACCTGCTCTGTTTGGATCAGACACAAAGAGTTTAACCCAAGTTTTGGCCAGAAGCAGACTCCAACCAGGGCTGTAAGCAGAGAGGCAGTGCCAGGGCTTGGGGTGGGTTGGCCCACAGAGCACAGAAGGTCTGAGTCTCTTCAAGAGACCATAGCTGCTATGTAAGGTGTTAATGAGTGTCAGGCGAGCCTGGGGGTTGGATTTAAACATCTGAAGAGATATTTAGGCACCAAAACCCATTTGTGGATGTAACTGATGACCTTCACTGAAATAATCCTAACAAACCTGAAACGGGAGATTCTCTCCACTGCTGAAGCTAGACACAAACAGCAATAAGTATTTCAAATTAAATGATAATGTGAAAGTCATATTTTTTCGGAGCTTTTCTCTCCCAGGCTAAAATGGAAAATCTGGTATTACATGACATTACAATCTCTTGACTTCTTGCCGGGACATTACACAACCGTTCTGCCTGGCAGGCAGCTGGGGCTCTTTGGCCATATGGCCAACAGATCAGGGCAACCTCCTCACTGCCATTTTCAAATTCTTCAGTGCTTTCCTTTAGAGCCTCACTTTCCTTTTAATGTAATGTTTGCATGACTTTCCTGTTTTTTAAAACATTCTGGAGGAAAAGAATGGGGATCATTCTTGCACGTGCTGCTGTCAAGGTCAGGGCTAATAAATTGATAAAGACCTTGCCCCCAGCCATGATCCATAGCAGCAATTTTTCAAACCCAATCTGAAGCAGACCCTGGTTGGGAGAGCTGCAGCCCAAGTGAATCAAAGTAGCAAAGTTATCAAAAAGTGAAAACTGAGTCTCATAATGGGAAGTGTCAGCACATTTAGGCATTGCTGCCTGCGGTTATTGTTGGTTTCTACCTTAAACCTGTTCACCTGGATTACATTTATTGCTAGTCCACTCTCTGTTCTTTCTTTAGTGAATTTTCTCTAGCTGTCTGCCAAGAGGGAAACACTTATCTGCACTATATGACTTTTTTCAATGAAATATATTTCTAAAACACTCAGCTGCGACTTACTGTCTGATACACCAACCATTTTAAGAGTGGATTGAATTATTTTTAAGGCAATTTCCTTGTTGCATGGAATCCCATTTTCCACCACACCTTTAATATTTCTTTCTTTCCTGTTTGTTCTAAAGACTGAACTCTTCTGAGCTAACAACCTCCAGATGCCCCCACCATTTCCCCTCCCTGGTACATAAATTTAATATTCACATGTCCATGCGCACTAAATATCCTTAGTGGGATTCCGATTTCTTATAACAATTTTTCTGGAGCTGTGTGGTGGACATTGCCATAGCTTCCTACGTCTCTTGAATGGGTGGTTGGGCCAAGTCCACCAAGCCTATCTCAGTTCCCCAAATATTTCATCAGGACTTTACAAGCTTGAGTAGGCGTCTGGAGCCCAAGTGCCTTTGCAGCCCTGGTCTTTCACACGTAGGTTGGCTGGTGGGGCACACCATGGAGCTGCAGGAGCTGTGAGCTCAGCCCCCTCGAAGGCTGAGAGAGGGACTGACCCTCCAGCTCCCAGCGGTCGCACACCCTTTTCCCTGGGGCACCCCTCCAGCGGTGGCCATGGCTCTCCTCTAGCCATTACACATCTGCTAGCCCTCTTCTTCGAGTTAGGTACACACCGTCCAGGTGTCCCAAATGGTCCCACAAGGGGAACTGGGATAGCATTTGGCTCAGCGAAGACAACAGCTCCTTTTGCTTTGAGCAACTGCAAGTTACACACATAAATCCCAGACGTCCTTAGGATGAGTTCTAAAGGCTCTGAATGCAGCCTGTAAGGGTGCCAGGTAACTGCACAGGAACAGAAGCTGTAACACAGCTCACAATAAGGCAGAAATCTGATTTTCCTAGCATAATGATCACGGACTGGAAAAAAGCCTGCCATCGTTTCATTGAAGAAATCTGATCAAGCGATGTATTTGAAGACATCCTGAACTGCTCACAGATGTTGCGAGAGGAAAAAAAGAGACAAAAACTGTAGAATAAATCATTTGCCCAATTCTGCTGGCAATGTGACACCAGATTACTTGGAAGTCCTGGGATGTTTCCAGACAGGAAAAAACTAGCTCGTTTTATTTGAGATTCCAGCCTCAGTCTGAACTGACAGCACTTCACAGGAGAAGCAAAGCATTCACCCGTCCTCCCAGCTGCCACCGCTGCGGCTGCGTTTGCAACCTGCTTTTTATTTTGTACACTTCGGTTCTCTTCGGGATGTTATCAAATTTCCCTGTGTGCTAAAGGGGCATGTCACGAAGGTGAGCTTTTACCTTGTTTGCAGAGATCAGGGCAATGGATCTGCCCACCCGTGACTTGGTGACAGGAACCTTTCCGTAACAGCCGATAGGGATGAACCATGGGTGCCCCACGGAGCGATCAGATTTTCTGCCAGTGTTTGCATAGGACCTTGTCCTAAGATGAGAGATTTGAAGGTATATGATGCGGCTGCAGGATGTTTGTTGCTGATTCTCTGTCAAGCCAGCTGAGGGGCAGTGTAATGTTTGAGGGTTTTCCCGACATTCATATTTTAGTAAAGCAGCAGGTTTACTCTAACTGAATTTCAAGGCGACTAACATTTCCTAGGCTGGGTCTAGTAGCGCAATCTGTGTGGTCTCAGCTCACCATCCAGTACAAGTTTGGTCCAGATCGAGCATGAGCATCGATCGCATTCCTGTTGGATTAACCAGCCCATGTGACACTGAATTAACGCTGTCTTTCTGCTGGCTGTGGGACAGGCAATACCAGATCAGGCAGAAAGCCTGCTAAGGCAAAGTTCCCCTGTAAATAATCTCCAAGAAATTAGAACTAGCAGAGTGTTTTGTGCCAACTCAGAGCTTTGCATGAGCTGTTACTACACATTTTGATACAGATGTAGGTGATTTACCATGCCTTGGACACTGCTGGAATGAACTAACCTCCTGCCATGTAGAAGACGGTTATTATTCTCGTTTTACAGACTAGGGATGGGTCTTAGAGCACTTGAACACACCTTTGCTAGAGCTGTTGTGGCAGGACCACTGTCAGCAGTGGGTGTAGCATCCTGACTATGCAATGGGAAGAATGGTTTGGGTTGGAAAAGACCTTAGAGATCATCCAGTGCCACCCCCTGCCATGGGCAGGGACACCTCCCACTAGCCCAGGTTGCCCAAAGCCTCATCCAGCCTGGCCTTGAACCCCTCCATGGATGGAGCATCCACAGCTTCTCTGGGCAAGAAGTTATTAATTATTAATTATCTGCACTATTATATTTCAAAGAGGATTTGTAGGGTTTTCTCAAGCCTCTTGCACTGAGCACCAGTCAGCACTTTGCTCTCAGACTTGATGTGCTGCCATCCGAAAAGTGCCTCCTGGGCACGGGAGCACCAGAGAGCTGCAGTCACACACAGCCCCTGGCATCCTGGGCACCAGCACGTGCCAGGCTGGTACCTGCTGATCACCTTCCTGCTTACACCAAACAAAAAATGATTTCTGGTCACTGGGGCTCTGAGATTTTAAGGCCTCCAAGAAACTCTTCAACAAATTTTGGAGGCATTTATATCAGACTGGATGAAGACAACATTTGTGAAGGGGTTAATCTAATTCTTTATCAATAGAAATTAAATTGATAGATTAAATCTTAAGGAACTTGGTGATTCGGTGGGTTTGGTACTCTGTATTCCTTCTGGATTGCACTATTGTAAATATGAACAATTCAGCTCCTTGAATACATGGAAATACGCCAACAAATGGCATAAGAATATCAGAGTACATTAAAATCAAAATAAGTAAACATCAGAATGAGTTAAAATCCAAGTGAGTTATTGCTAATGGCTTTCAACCTTCAGTTTAGTTTTTCTTTAAAAATAACTATAACTGCAGAGGCTTTACAGGAAACTAAGTGAATATGAAACTAATCCCCTGAGATTGGCTTCAAATTTCAGCTCTATCAATCTCTTTTCTCTTTTTGTGCGAAACAATGGAAAATGAATAAGAAAGAGTGGATATACTATCTGTGATTTTTTTCCCCATGAACACAGAAATATTAAGAGTAGGTGCAACTTGATAGAGTTCTGTCGAATATTAAAGCATCCAGTAAAGAGACTGAGATGTTTCAGAATTTGGGGGGTTCCAATTTTTGTTTCATTTTAACAGTAAAATATTTTAGTATGATTTTTCCTTTGGATGATTCACGACTTGTTATATAAAATCCTTATGGCCTTATCACCGAGTCTTTCGACTGCACTGTGTGAAAGCATTTGTTGTCTAACACACTGATGTGGAGGATATGGACCCCAGAACGAAAGGAACTGGGCTCTGGCTGAATTTTCACGGAAGAAGCTGCTGCCATGAGTTTTTGACCCAAACCAACACTTACCAACATAATTGACTGATCTCGTTACTTTTTCACAGTTCAAAATAATGATGATTTTGTGATAGCTGGTGATCCTGGTTGGCCTCCTGGTCAGAAAGGGCAGAAAAGATGTCCGATGGGATTTAGACTCTTAGATAGCAGCTTTTAGTAGGTATTTATGAGTAAATATCTACACCTTGAATGCATGTGCCTCTGTCAAATGCAGGTGCAAAGTGGTCTATACACACAGGTACTTTTGAAATGTTATTCTTGACGGAATTATTCCAAGTCATACCATACTACTACTACAGAGTACACATTTTTTTAAGCCATAACAAAATATAGAACTAAACCAGACCAAAAATAACTGCGAACACATTGGGCTAGACCATGACAAGAAATTCACGTTTTGAAAATGACTCTGCTGATCTACACACAGATCAGACCCTGTCATTCATCCTCCCATGCACACCCTTAAATCACGGGATGCTACTCCTTGGAAAAGAATGAGGACTTTGCAAATAACTGAGTTTTTATTTCAGTTCCCAGCTGAAGGATTTTATATTTTAATTGCACTCTATCTAGAACTAACTCTATGTAAAATATATTTTCCTTGCCCTTTCTGTGTCCTAAACCAACGAAGCTCTCCAAAATACAAACTTATCAAAATATTTTACCCAAAGCAAGTTGTTTTGGCTTGACTGATGAGTTTCTTCCCTTTAGTAAAAATTCCCATACAACTACATTTCTAACTGAACCGCACGACAATGAAAAGTCATAAATGCTCTGATTTTTCCATACATTTTCACTCGTTCTTCTTTTGACAGGCATTCACCACTAGCCTGCAGCATCCTGAGGCTTGATATTTGGGTTAATAAAATCCAGATACAATAGGCACCCTAAATTTCAAGAGGGAGTTCTAGGTCCTGGTTTTCTTGCTGTTCCTCCATTACCCACCTCATGCAAGGAAGTGCTGTTTCTGTAGAAACAGGAGCTGAAGTTTATTTTGAAAGTAATTATAGGACATATCTCCTCAAAACTGTCTAGAAAAATATGCCTGCTCACAGCCAGTCCAATTTCTCCAAGGGTTTTAGACTTCAGAATAAATCTAAGAATCATCATCAAAAGCAGCTCAGATATTTTTAAGATCCTGGTTTATCAAAACTGCACTTTTCTTTGAATTTTCCAGCTCTAGGTTTATATTTGGCTTGTCATGTTGGGTAACATCAGTTGCAGTAGTTTATTATTGGATGTAACACAATTTGACTGATGCAATGGGATGTGATAGGTCACAGTCTGATGTTTCATCTCAGTTATTAAAAATGGTTTGTAAAGCTGCAGCAAAGGAAAGCCTGGTTTGAAAACAAGGAATGATGTTTGGAATTAGCCTGTTCTGGTTTTATTTTTAGAACCCATAGCATAATAGAGATTCAAGTCAGGTTTTGCCTTCCGTTAAACACTGCAAGCCCAGCAGAAGGACATGACATGTTTGAAACCGTTCAGTGGCTGAAGACATTATACCAGGGTAACAACACGTTCAAAATTCAGGACGTTTCTCGCTCCTTTCTGAACATGGCTGCTTGCTTATATCTCCTGGTACCAGTAGTGGGCATTTCACTAAATAATCTTTCCCTGCATTATTCCTTTCCTCCACATCCCCTTATCTAGGGACATGGGTGGGAGCGTGTACCACCCAGAAGGTCCACCAGCACTTCTCCTCCTCTCCTCCTGGGAAGAGGCCACTCGTCAGCCCTGCTTTGGGCAGGGGATTGATGGGTGACCCGAATTAGTTATTTTCTCCACTTACCCTATACTCAGCACAGGCTTCTTGCAGCAGCCTTGGTCCCTTCCCCTGGAGGCGTTCTCAGCTCCCAACTCATCACATGCACACAGAGGGTGTCCTTGGTGAGAGATTTTGCCACTTGCCAGCAAAGATAAAGCCACAGAAAAAAATGCAAAAAGAGGAGGAGGGAAGGTTTTATTCAAGGAAGTATTCCTTTATTCGACCGCACCTCCCCACCCTTTTTTTTTTTTTTTCAGATGTAATTTCCAGCTTTAAGCTAATGCGTCTTTGGAAGCAGGGATTTAACACAGCATTCAGAAGGCTGTACCCTTTGCATAGGTTTCCCAGGACCAAATCTCAAGGGAACCAGGATTCCTACATAATTAAGGGGAGTGGTGCTTTCTTGCTCCTATAAAGAAACTCCAGGTTTCCTTTCTTATGGAGGTGACGTTCAATCCTGCACCTCTGGCTCTGTTTAAACATATTCTCACTGCAGCACTGTAGGTGTGCTTTATTGGGCTATCTTTTTGATGGGCTGTGCTAATTTAACTGGGGGTTGGTTACCACTGGTTGGGGCACACAGTAAGTCAGGTTCTCCTTGAGCTCAGAAATACATAAAGAGATATATATATATATATACACACACATTTTTATATATGTATGTACACAGCCAAATCCAGTTCTTGCTGGCACAGGACAAACACTGGCCTTAATAGAGTCCAAGTTTTAAAAGTAAGTTAAACTTCTCTTTCTCAGACATATTAAAAGTCACATCAGAGGAGTGGGATGGTCTAAACAAGAAGGGGGAGATCTGGGAGTTGGAAAACTTATTCAAGGAGAACGGGAAATTTCAGCATGGATAACCAGGGTCATGATCAGTGTTGTGAGAAGGGAATGAGAAGGAAATTACAGATTCACTTTGCGACCGTGTCCAAACGGACTCAACAATTTTCTATAAATGCCTTTTGAGTGATTTTTTTGGAACAAGTGAAAAAAAAATTCCAAAAGATGTCCTAAAACCGTTGCCCAGATTGTCTGCATGTCATCCCTGCTGCTGCATTCAGTTCAGCTCAGAGCTGGGCTTTCAAATGCACCTAATGTAGAAGTACAAGCCCCAGCTTTTGAAAAGCATTCAGAAAGCTCATTCCCTTCAATTTCTGTGGAATTTAGATGTTTAAACATCTTTGAGGCTCACCCTTAGGCATCTCTGAATAGCAGAACTCCATCTCAAAACAGGTATTACAGAAAGAGAAGGGCTCTCTGGTGAAGACAGACTTCAAAGAGGGTGAGTATTAGGTTTTGAAGGAGACAAAAAAGTGGGGACTAGGTAAGGTAATGTGAAATAATGAATGGTCTAGAGGAAAAAAAGTAATTTTCAGATTCATTATTTTCATATTCGGAATACCAAAGAATATTTTATGAAGTTGAATGACACGAAGTTTAAAAATACTGAAAGAAAATGTAATAAATGATCACTCTGAGGGACTCAATGTCACGATTTAGCCTTGAGGCCAGAGTTTTAGCAGAGTCTACAGTGCAAGAAGTAGAAAAAACTCCCCTGAGGAAAAAGAAAAGCCCCAAGAGATTATCTGAAATGAGGAAGTGGGGGAAAAAAATCTTTCATTTTACCTCAAAAATATCTAAAATTTTCCTTTGTACTGTAGTGAACATTGCCAGTGCAGGTGCAGAAACACTGACAGAACATCCAGATTGCTTCTGACATTTCTAAGTGCAAACTGATGGTGCAGGAGCCCATCCTCCCTCCATCACCCCTGCGCATTCCAAGGAGCATGAGGGAAATCCCAGGGAAGCCCTGTGGGGCTGACCTGGTGGTCCCATAGGTGTTTCCAGGACCTCTGTGCAGATTCTGTGCCCAAAAGTGACTCTGTTCTTGCTGGAATATTCTGTTTAGCAGCCACAGCTGGCAGTGCTGGAAGCAAATGCAGGCAGAGAGCAAGAGGAAGTTCTCTATCAGGATATTCTCAGACCAAGAGACACCCACATATTTGTCATCCACTGTATTTTAAAGGGAAAAAAAAAAAAAAAAGAGAGCAGAATTTTCTTACCTGACTGTGAACGTACAGATGCAGTTTCCCCTTCAAGACAGGGATGCTGGAAGATGACCCACCATGTGGAAAGAAGCAGGAACAAAGTCCATGAGTCAGCATATTCAGCAACTTTCCAAAAAATGTTTGATTTATCCAGAAATCTGTCCAGCTGTCATTTAAACTTTGCCCTACCCAGGTGCCCAGCTCAACATGCCACGACACCTGGTCCAGAATTTCATTTTTCCCCTGTGACCATCCACACACCTTAGGGACAGCCCTGCAAACTGATCTGTCCTCATCTGGTCTTCAGAAGGTCAGGAAGTGTCACCTTCAGCCCATCAGACATTTCCCCCAGCCATTGTCCTTCAGAGCAAGGGTGACGAGCCCTCGGTTGCATCCCGTCTACCCGAAATGTTCGGCTGTTCTACCAGCTTAGGGCTCTCCCAGGAGCTGCATCCCAGCCTAGCCCTACTTTAAAGGTATGTGTGCATTTTCCAGCCACACCTGAGCCTCTGCAGTGGGTGGATGTTCAGGAATCACTCCTGGACATTGCTACTTGAGCTTCTTCATGTTATAAACAGAGCATCTGGCTACAACAGGGTTTTTGTAAGGAGTGAACACCAAGGTCATCCATCAACTGGCGGAAATATCCCTGCTGTTGTTGATAGATTCTAGATTCATCTCCCCTAATGTTAAACATCTCAGATGGCTGTCTCCAGCTCAAATCCATGGAGAGGTGAAAGCTCCTGGGGAAGGTTCAGCCTCCATCTCCAGACAAGGTGGGTTCCCCTTCGAGGGTACCCAGGTCTCTCCGCTGGCTATGGAGGCAGCCAGCGCCGACGTTTGAAGCAAGAAGAAACGTGTCCTACTGAGACATGCCCTGCCAGGGGGTCTTGAGTACTGCGTTCTCTGTATGGCTGAATGCATTTCTGCAAATAACAGCAAAAGCAACAATCCCACAGCTCAGGTGAGAGACTCGAGCTCACCAAGCTTCAGCAAGGCCCACCCAGCTCCTTTGAGAGCCATGGTGCAGCAAAGTGACACAGGTATGTGGGGGGGCAGCTTCGTGACAGCAGGATGGAGTTCCATATGACATGTCCCAATACGCTGGACTTTGCAAGTAATTGGTTTTTCCATTGCAATCAGGAAATCGTGTCATTTAGACATACCCTAAAAACGTGTCAAAGAAATGCTAGCGTCCCAAATCCAGCTGCTACAGAATGTTAGTACGTTTGCTACACACATTTTTCACAAGTAATAATGAGTGACAAAAATAACTGACCTACTTATAACTCTGCAAATACCTGTATCTCACATTTGGAGGCAGTGAAATCAGCATGGAGACATTTAGAACAAGTCTATTCTTGAATACCTTTTTTTAACTCTCTTTAAATTATTCCAATTTGGACAGTTTTTAATGTAATTTTTTTGTACACCTTGCAACCCCCTGGAGCTGTTTCTGTAGTTCCAGGCACGTCTGTACCAAGTACAAAATGCTGAGGATCGTTAATATTAGAAGAGTTGGGCTCCTCCAGAAGAGGAGAGTCCGTTCTTGCTCTCATACCTTGCTCAATGGAGCCTGTGTCAAGCCAACCCATTTTATTAAGGGCAGATTTTCACCCCCGAGGCTTCTCCCAGTGGTGGAAAAGTGGCCTCTGAATCCCTCCGGTGCTAAGCTGCTGCTCTGTTTGAGGAATTTCAGGGTCTGAGTTCTTGCTGGTCTTCTCCATCACGTTGTCTTTCACTCTGCAGATGGTGGGAGGAAGGTGCAAGACTTCCCATGTGAAACTGAAGGTCCTGAAGGTTGGGAGTTGTCCTCTTACACGGGTACAACCCCAGCAGGTCAGGAACCGCTTCCAGTTTAGTCTGCCCAGGACCCATCCAGAGGGCAAGGACCAAGCCTGTGATGGCCACCAAGTTGTACAACACACAGAGAACTCCCCACCTCCTCTGCCCTCCGCCACAGGATCCTTTTAAATTTCCCAAAGTTTCTTCTCAGTCTCATTACTATTTTCCACTAGAAAGGCAAAGAAGAATTTTTATTGGGTTTTGTTTTGTTTTGTTTTGTTTTGTTTAGGACAGCTTTTCCTCCTCCTTGGTTCTTGTGTGGATACAATGACACGAAGCATCTATGGCTAAAGATTTTTTAGGGCTTTTAACAGAATTATCCCAAGGCTGCAGATTGGTACAGACAGAGCTGAGATGCTTTACCTTTGTTATGGTTTTCTCACACAGCTCCCACTTTAATTATCACTGCCAGGTCCTTCCAGTCTCCATCCTACTTAAAATTCCTACACAGCTGCAAAGCAACTGTAATAAAATGCATCTGGACAAGTGGCAGATATAAACCCGGTCTCCCTCTAAACCCCCTGACGTCTGCCGCTCCCAAACCTGCCTGATAGCACCAGCCAGTCAATCTGCCGACTGCAGTAGAAATGGTTCCCCACAGGTCTGAACCTTGATGGAATGTCAAAAAAAAAATCCAGGTCTTGCATGTGGGTCCGTCCCGTATGGTGTGATTCAATTCACTTTGAATTGATTTTTTCTTCAGGTCAGATTGGACCAAAGCAAAGTCCCTGAGGATGTTTCTATACTCCATGCACAGGGATTGATGTGTTGGATTTCTCCATGCCTGTCTCCAGGGATCAGTTCTTCCTGGGGGAGGTTTTGGGACACAACACCAGTCTGCCAGATCTGAACACATTAACCAAAATCTTGGGAAGAATGGACAAACCCACTCCTCCGACATGATAAAGCACTGATACCACTAAAATAATAAACAGGTATATCGGTGCTTCCAACACTGTTCAAGGATGGTTGGAAGATGTAAAGATACCACCAGTACTGTTATCGAAGGAAAACACTTGAGTGAGGGTGATATTTTTCTGTTTTGATCAAATTAAACCTTTTATGGAAGGGTCATTTGCGGCAATTTGGTTTGGTTCGTCTGAAACATCAGACAAGGTATCCAGCTCTGACTTCCCATTTTTTGACTAAAATCTGCTGAAATTTGGGGTGTCATTCTTCTGACAAATCAAAAATTGTCCCTGGATGTTCTTTCCTTGAAATTTTTTTACAAAATCTTCTGTTCTCTGACAATCTCTGTTTGAAACAACAGCACGCTGAGGCTTGGGCCATAATCAGATTTTAAAGGAATATTGAATATGTCTAACACCGAAGGCAGACCCTTCAAAACTCATGTAGTATGCTTCAAAAATTTAAGAGCAAGGGTTTTTAATACAATTGCGGACAGCTCTGCTCTTGAGTCCCTATTTTCACAAGAACTCAGCACTTGCAACTCCAGGTGAAATAAATGCCAGGTCCTGTGTTCAAACGACGTTATTGATGTGTGAACTGAATTTAAAATCATTGTTTTAGTGCTGAAAGGCAGAGTTCTTTTTCGATGCTGCATTTTTAAATCACTGCCTGGGAGTTTCCAAATAGAACTTATATTGGAGTCTGTTGTTAATATTCCTTCTGATATTATCTTAGCTTTGGCTTTTGAGTCTGGAAATGTGCTTCTCAGCCATTCTGGCTGGACACGCTGCCTATCCAGTCAACCTTCTCCAGAAATACTTCACCCCAGCAGCTTGTTTTGGGTGATGGTGGAAATGCACATTCACATGGAGGTTTTCAGAAATGCTAAGGAGCGAGTTAGCGTGAGCTAGCTCACTAAAATACTTTTTAAAAAAATTATTTATCCATTTTTATTACTAGATCCTTCAGGAATAGATAAAAGAATTTTGCAAAAAATTTTGTGCCTACTGAGAAACAATTAACAAATTAATTCAATGCCACAGGACGCAGAGCTCAGTCTTTTGTATTTTGGATGAACAAAGCTTGGAAATTTTGCATTGCAAGGGACCTTTTAGGACAAGTACCTTGCAGAAAGTATACAAAAAAAATCTTCACCATCTGAAAACATTCAAGCCTCGTTCTCCCTCAGCATCTCTGAGGCAGACCTGGCTGGGGATGGGAAGGAGCCTGGCACAGAGCAGGTCAGGAGCACCCTCCAGGACTGTTATTCGGTGGGAGCCAGGAGCATCCACGGCAGTGATTCAGCTCGGTTCACGGATCCCACCCCTCTCCTCCCGGCTCATCAATTCCACTTTCATATACAAAATTGCTGAAGCAAACACTAGAATAAAAAATCCAAGATGTCACCACCATCAAGCATTTCAAGCCCAATGCTCTCTTCACAGCTCAAAGCAGGAAGACTTGCAAACATCTAATACAAGTAGGAAAAATGAATAATATATGAAAGAAAAAGCAAAAACCAGGAAACAGGCAGAAGTTTGAGCCGCTAATTGCCTTACATTCCCCATAACAAAGTGACAGACAAGGAAAAGCTGGGCTGCTCGGATGGATGTGGCAGGCAGCAGGTGACAGCAGCACCGCGTTTCCCTCCCTGCACCTTACACCCACGGGACTTGCATGGTGACAGTGACACTGTCCCATGCCGGAGGGGGTAAAGTGAGTAAACAGGTGGATGCTCATGAGTATGTACAGTTTGATAAAACTGGGGGGGGAAGATGCCACAACAGGAACATTCATTCCCCACGGCAGTTTTCCGATGTGAGACTTGCTCTCCATACGCACAAGTTCTCCCTGGTCCACCGCAGCCCCTCTTTTCTCTTCCTCTTCTTTCTCAGCTTTGCTGCACTCGAGGCTGGGAGAAATCCAATTGCCCGAATAGTTTTGCTGCACATGCTGCAGAGTGAGGTTTCCCCTCTGTCCCAAACTGAGAATAAACCAGACCCGAGCCAACAGCCCATTTGCTCCCACAAGCTAATGTGGCCCCGTAGCCACCTTGTCGCTCCCCTGCCACCCACGAGGCCACTCCGTCCCTTGGGGAACAGCTTTGCTGTGACACCTTGGGGGATGCAGGCAGGAAAAAGCCTGGTGTTCAGAGGACTCTCGATGCTCTAGACGAGACACCTGACAGAGAGCAGAATTTGCAGAATAATTTCTGGGGATTTGGTACCTTTTCTGCTTAAAATCCATCTCCATCCCCATCCGCTTCTGCAGCACACTCACCCCCAGCTCCTTCCCCACCATCACCCACAGCCATCCCCTCCCATCTGATTCCTTTGATAGCTCTCCATACCTTCAGCAGCACATTTGCTAGTTGACAGCTTTTTATTTTATATTTCATTTGCCATTTGTCAGCCTGGTAACATAGATTCAAGTTCCTTTTTGATGTTTTCATGTTATCTACAAACGCTTCAAAGTCGCAGCGCTCGCTGGGCTCCAGAGCTCGCATCAGCACAGGCACCTCCCTCTAGTGGTCCAAAGGCAAGCAGAGTTTCAAAAACGGAAGCATTTTCCAAGTGTTGTTGGTCTGTCCAGCTTCCACAGTTGCCGGTGTGAGGAGATGATAGGTGGTCAGCGGTGCCCATGAAAATGCCCACAGCTCCATCCTTTGGGTACAGCCCCAACCCACCCACCTGCTGAGCCCTTTGCAGGGAGACTGTCACACCACCTGCCTCAAATATTGTTTCTTTCCTCAGAAAATAGGGGAAAAGGCAGATGATGTCCTGTGACAAAGCTGGATTTGGTCCCTGGTTTGTGCTTCTGAGACCGCAAGGCTCAGTAAACATGGAATAATAATCTAATTCTCTTTTGTGCTCTGTGGTTGTAGAAATCACTTGACTATAAAGTTAAAGTGTGATTTAAAATACCGTTAAGCTGGGAAAACTGAAATTAAGAGTCCATTAAAATTACACAGTCATGGTCACTGTACCTGAACTTTACCTTCCCCTGGTACTGCTGGTAATAAATGTCCCATTTAGAGACACAACGCCAGCAGAGGCCAGCGGCTGACTCCTGCCCAGCCGTGTGCGCTGTAGTGACACGCTGTGTATCCTCCTGGAGACCATGTCCAACACGAGACAATATGGGCGAGTGATTTAAGCACAGGCGTGTTTAGTTTAAGCACTGTACTGGAAAATCACTGCACATTTCAGAGTCTAAAATGCTGGTTTATAATTTCTCAAAGCTGTCAATAAGTGAATTTTCTTCACAGCTCATCTGTAACCATCTATCTCATTGCAAAGCTGCAACAGGGAGGCAGGTTATTTGAGTTAATTTGAACACGCTTTTTAGCAGTTTCCTAGTATGAACATGGGACAGCAATTGTAGATCTTGTAGATCTCCTTAAACCTGTATTCCTGCATAACTGGAATCAACATAAAATCCATTTGAGTTCCTCTGTAAAGAGAATTACAGAGATCAGCCTGGGAGCTGTGAAGTCTGGTAGCAAGAACACAGCAGCAAGCGTCATCTTATAGGCTACAGATTGGACAATAAACGGTCCTAATAATAGAAGGAGCCAGGTATTCCTGGATGGAACAGTGACCGCTTTCTTCATCAATTAGTCATGGAAACAATAAGAGGTGGATGCTATTTTAGACGTGGTTTTGGCAAGGGATGAAGACTCTGCAGAGGAACTGGTTATAGAAAATAACCTTGGATTGTGTGATCAGGAGTTGATTCAGTTTGAATTAAAGGGAAGGGGAAAAAAAAACAAACTACTAAGCCTGTATGTGGGGTTTTGGTTTCAAAAAGGGCAAGTTAGAAGAAACTAAGAAAACTATTTAGGGAGGTCAACTGGACAAGGAGGCTCAGGGAGTTAAATGTGGAGGATGTGGGATTTCTTTAGGTCAAAGGTCCAAAACCATGGAAATTGCAACTCAGTGGAGCTGGAAGGAAATAGCAGGGAAGACTCTCAGGTGACTCCACAAATAACAACCCCAGGAAGGATATGAGCAGTGAGTGGTGGGGTCTGAGGGTGGGAGCAAAGGTGGCTCCATGGGAGAGGTGGGGAGAGCAGACAGAGGAGGATCACATCATGCTGCGGTGTGATGAGGTCGTAACAGAAAAGGTGATGTTGGGTTTATGAATAACAGAAGGATGAGAAAAGATGTGGGGCTACCAGTCAGTAAGGTTGGATCAAGGTTTAAAATAATGAGGTGTAACAGCTGCATGCTAGCTTTTGATTAGGCAAGGCTGATGCATGAGAGTTTTGAACTGGACATTCCCATGCGTGAGGTGAAAGCCTGCGTCTGGGCAGTTAACACACTGAATTTCTGCGCTGAACTGAGCAAGATAGTACGGAACTGCAGGAACAATGCCGTTTGACCCCTGTGGTACATGGGATTTGAAAACAAAAATCAAAAGATGAGACATGTGAAGGGAGAGATCAGGATGAAAAGTGACACCTGCTTATCCGAGACAGCTAAGGACAGACTAACCCAATACCCTCTTTCAATCTGATACCAGATACTCTAGGCAAAGGAAATGCAGATCTCATCTGCATGGACTTCAGTGAAGTATTTGATACAGTGCCTCCTGGGAAATTATTATTGAAGCTGGAAAAGATGAGGATTAGTGCAAGAATTATAAGAAGCTAAAAACTTAGCTAGAAAAAACACACACTCATTGTGCTGGAAGGGGAACTGTCGGCCTTGGAGAGGGGAGCAGTGAGGCTTCAAGACTCAACCTTGGAGCAGATCAAACTGGTGTTCTACTCGGTGACCTTGGCAGAGGAATGAGGTCACGAAATCACTGCTGACACAGAACTGGAAGGTGATGGTGGTTCAGTGGAGGATCTGAAGAATTTGGTGACTTTGATGACTAGAACAATAGAAATGTAATGAAATTCCCAAGTAAGGCTTTAGATCGTGCATTTGTGGGCTCAGTACCAGAATTTTTGCTATATTATAGGGCTTGGAAGCAAGGAAGCTGGAAGCTGGAAGCAAGAGAGGTAGGTAGAGAAATACTCAAATACAGTCATTGCGTTGCTACTATCGTGATATAACTGAGAACTCTGACAGGTATGAGGCAATAACAGATAAAGCATTTCCATGGGAGGGTTCACATGCTAAAATTCCTGCATAAACTGTTGATCAAACCTCATCTGAAACACCATGTACAGCTGCAGTTCAAAAAGGTGAGTAGAAATTGGAGCAAATGCAACAGAGAGGTGTGAAGAGTCTATTCTCCAGGACGAGATGAAAAGCTTGGCTTGTGAAGCCAGGCTGGAAGAGAAGTGATTGATCTTTATAAATTAAACAGCAGAGTAAACTTTAGGGAAGGAAGGGATCTCTAAAGAGCATTGATAGCACAAGACTAGAGCTGTATGGACAACTGTGAGCGTATTTAGCCAGGAATTAGAAGAAGGTCCTGAACAGCAGGAGTCAAGTCACGGAAGTCTGTTAACAGGAGCCACGGTGATAGGATACCATTGTTTTCAAACACGTCTATTAAAGGCTAGAGACAGTGCAGGTAGGACAAAGTGAGCTGTACCTCCTTATTCTAAAAAGCACTATGAAAAGAATACGCAGGTACTTCAAAAAAAGCAAATCAAAGCCTTGTTGCAACTCAGATGTCTGGCTTTTGCACAAGAGATAAACAATTCTAAATGGATTTTTTTGATGAATACCAAGAAATATTTTTCTTAATCTCTTTGAGGAGGCCACAATCTAACTGGTCTCCATACATTGGGACTGGGAGAACAGCTGTAGCTGATTCCAAATGAAAGATTGTTTTACTGGCTCTTGCAGGCTTTTATCTGATCTTCTACTTCAATTGTTACATGAACATTATTACCATATCATAAAAGATGCAAAATGGCCCATGCAGGTATGCTCTCACGGGTGCAACGTGGCACCTGGAGCCCAGCAGTTTGCCTCAGGTCTGCTGGGCAGCTGTGGGCCAGGCATCACCCGCTGCAGCATCTCTCTGTGCCTGCCCCAAGTTCACCTGATCCAGCATCAGCCATTACCAGCCCAGGTTTGTGAGGCACCAGAATACCCAAAAATGAGTCTGGAAATTATTTTCTCTTGCCAAGAGCTGAGCAGGAATGAGTCTGAGCCCAAGCTTGCTGCTTTTGATGGATTCACCCCATGGTAACCCCTTGCTGTGCAGCAGACCACTGCACAAAGTGGGGTCAGCCCAGCACAGGGAGCCTCGCCCCGAATCAGGATGCCCACACAGAACACCAGATACTTCATGGCAGCAAAACGTATTTAATAAGAAGGAAGGTTTCTCTATCCTCCACAGGGATGTATGTTCAGTGTCAGCACCACACCTTCTCCTACAAGTCACCCTCTTTTCCCCTTAATGTCTCTAAAGCATTCACTGGGACTGGTGTTGGCCCAGGGATGTTCATGTGGCTTTACCCTGTCTGTGAACACACACTCAATCAGTCACTTCTCTTCCTTTCCCAAGAAAATCAGCTGCCCTTTGCAGAAGAAGATTGCTATTTCTGTACCCAGATCCATGCCTCTCAGGAGGATCAGCCATTAACTGCTATCACATATCCTGCAATGCTCCTTGCTCTAATTAAGCCATAATTAATGGCTCCAAAGTACTAGGTGGATTCTTAAATTCTCTGCACTATACAATAAGTATCAAGTCCGTTTTCTGCTTTTTTATATCAGTTAAAAAAGCTAATATTTCCTTTTAGTGTCCTCCTGTCTGCGGTCATAGTACTCACCAGACACTACTATTACAGCAGGGTCTCACTTATTCCGCACATAAAAGAATACTTAAAAAAAAAAAACAACTTTCTTTAATTTATTTTCTTGGCTTTTTCCCCTGTTATGAGCTCCAAGCTTAGACCTGGGTAAGAAAACTATTTTCAGAGGTATTGCAACCACGGGTGACATCCCCATCTGAAGCCCACTGCAAACACCTTGCTCCTTCGTGCTGGGCTCCTTGCTCAGTCCACTGGGTCCTCTGCTCAGTTCTTGCAGCAAGGTCAGAATGAAGGTGGTTTCTGTGTTTCATGGAAAATATTATTTTTAACCTACACTTTGTGTTTTCTAATGATTCCTAAAAATACAAGGCTTCCTACTGAGGGAACTTAGCTCATTATTTCTGGGTGCCTGTAGTGTACGGGCTGTGTTTGGTTTTGGCAGGGACAACATGTGAAGCCTTTAACTGAGCATTCTTTCCTTGGTTGATTTTTTTACATCTCTTTTAGAGAAGGCAGGAGGAAGGGGAAGTCCAGTACCTTCAATGCTGTCCTGACAAGTCTTCCACAGGAGTGAAAAACCAAGATGTCCCTTCTTGGGGCACATTCTACTCTTCCCGTTGGTCTCCCTGCCCCTCTTCTCCATCCAGCCCAGGATCTCTGGTGCTGTAAACACTGATGGAGCGACACTCGCTGTCAGTTGTAAAGACTGTTCCCCTCCCCAAGCAAATCTTTATGAATGAGGTTCTCCAGGTTGCCCCTTATGGCAGCCCCAGATCCGCTGAGAGCAACACCCATCAAGACCAACCCAGAGGCACCAGCTATGGCTCAGCCAGACACCCCTGGGCAGAAACTAGAGTTCCCTGGAGAGACCCAGGCTCCAGGGTGGTTTTTGTTGGCCCCTCTGAATGGCCATTATAAACCACAAACCACCAAGGGACAATGCAGGGTGGGTTCAGCAAAGTGTCCGGGTGACATTCCCCTCCCTGGAGAGCAGGGTCTGAAGCTGTTGTTGCCCTCATGCTCTGCTGGACTTGACATGGATATTTTCATTTGGTGACTCGGCTTTTTGGGTTGCTGGAGCACTTGGGTTTCGCTGTAGCCCCATTATTCTTTGTGTCTCGAGTGCGCCCACCTCTAGGCAATTCAAGGCAGGTCTATTTCAGGAGACTTTTGCCCAAGTGGATTGGAAAATCCCTGTTCATGAGGGTTGGTGGGAACCCTGCAATGGGTTGATACAGTCCATATGTTTCTGCTGAGCTGGTAAGCACTAATATGTTATTTTAGAAAATAGTAGTTATTAGTTTTTACCATGGAAAACTCGCATTTGTGGGACTCTATTTTTACCACTTTGTGTTACCACTATTTCTACCACTAATTTATTGACTAGGCTAGGAAAAATGTTGTTCTCTGAACTGTAACTGTTATGATGCCAACACTGAGTTCATCGTGGCTCCGGCAGTCTCTTAATATGAAGTTACTGTGTCCCATTTTAACTGGATATTGTCTGCAAAACAGCACAGGCAGCTGAGCTGAGCAAACAGTGAAGGTGGCTGGTTGGTCAATGGTTTTCAATGAAAACAAAAGGGCTCAGTTTGCTTGTGGTTTTCATTTGGGAAATTGTGAGAGTTCACCATATTTGCTAAAAACATCCCAGCAATAGCTGAGGCTTTTGTGGAAATGGCAACAAATTCCAGAAGTTCCCCAAAATTTTGACTCAAAAGATTATTCTGACTTAAAAGTTCCTTACGTACTTTTTTCTACTCTGTCATTTGAAAGCATTTCATTCACTGATGTCCGAAAGCAGCCCATGTGCTGCTGTTCTCCCACTATCTCCGTCTCAGTTCCTGGTCACTGGCACTCCCCAGACTGGAAGTCCTCCAAGCAAACTGGTAACTGCCAGCAGGTACCAGGTAGACTGAGTGCCTTTTTGGAAAGCGCGCAACAGAAAACCAGAAACAAATTTTAACTGAAGCTAAAACTTGACCTGTTTTTTTTGCAAAGAAGTCACTGATATTATTCATGATGGGGTAGGGTTCCAGTCACCTAAATTCTGCCTTCTCACATTGTGGTCTCTGGTTGTCTCTAAGCGCTCCTTGTATAGGAAACGCCAAGGTACTTGCAGAGAGCTGTTAGTCCATTGTCTGAATGACCAGCAGAAGGAGCTGCTGTCTCATGGCTGATGGTAAGGGTCTCTGGGAAGCCACCATGCAGCCAGATACAGACGGTGCTAATCCTGCCCTTAACATAGACTCACAGAATGGTTTGGGCTGGAAGGGACCTTAAAGCCCATCCAGTGCCACCCCCTGCCATGGGCAGGGACACCTCCCACTAGCCCAGGTTGCCCAAAGCCTCATCCAGCCTGGCCTTGAACCCCTCCAGGGATGGGGCATCCACAGCTTCTCTGGGCACCCTGGGCCACTGCCTCACCCCCCGCACAGGGAAACATTTCTTCCTCACATCTCATCTCCATCTCCCCTCTTTCAGCTTCAAACAGTTAACACTCATCCTATCATCCCACCCCTGATGAAGAGTGCCTCCCCAGTTCTCCTTTAGCTAGTGGAGAGATCAGTACCTACATCATCACTCCCTAGTGCTCGTACTCTGCTTTCCACAGGAAAGGACTCAGGTATGATGTGGACACAACCCATGCTCACTGGACCTGAGTCTGCAGGTGCAGGAGGTGAGTCGTAGCCAGTCACACTCCCAGCTGACCCTGCACGTTTGTGTTACCCCCCATAGGCCACCCGTGGCTCAGGCTGTGTGTACCTGCTGTAAGAGAACCCAGGCTGCAGACTGCAACAGCTCCATGACACAGGACAGCATCGCTGGTGCCAGGGCACAGACGGAGATGGTCAGGCTGGGCACAATGTGTTCAACCCATGTGCACTGCAAGGGGGAACTCCTGCACGCACAAAGGCCAACATGGGAGCTCAGTGACACGAGGTGAGTTTGGGCTCCCACATGGGCTGGGGACTGCAGTCAATGTTCCAGTGTCCCCAGGGCAGCCTGGTGAGCCAAACTGCCACCTCTTCCTGAGGTTTCCAGGGGAGATCAGCACAGATCTGACGCACAGGGTGGGAAGGAAGATGTTCCTTTCTCATTTTGATGTCCCCTAGGGGTTGTGAGGTCTTTGCACAGGGTCAGAGAGGACGATGTTGGGAGACAGGAGTCATGCACATCACTGCTTTCCTACTTGCTCTTCTCAAGGCTTTGTTCTCCATTCCCAAATGGAGTGACACTGCTCTACGCGCAGTGTGAGCTACTGCTGGTTCCTCTGCCAGGTACAGCCTGTTGTCTCCTTCTGCTGGCTTCACAGCACACACTTGGTGTGTTCAGAGCCTAACCAGGGAAAAACCACCAGCAGTGGTGCTCAGCACAGCACTGTGTTGGGCCTTTTGTCTTCAGGTTTCTCTTCTGTAGAGCATTAGATCAAATTCTCACAGACAATTAGAACTAGGAGAATATTAACAAAGGAGAAAATTATGCATTGAACAGTTTGCTTGCAAAATTCACTGAATAAATTATTCAGATTTAATGTGGAAGAATAATGGAGGAAATAATTGAATAATGAAATATCATAAAATTAATGGACTGTTCTATTAATAACTTTACATCTTGGTCTAATTCAATAGAATGGGGAGGAAGAATAAAAGAAAAAAAATTTTGTCATGTTTTGATAAAAACAGAACAATGGGTCTGTTTATGAAACTGCATGCAGCATTGTCAACACTCATTAATTTATTGTGACTCCTGTGACGGACAGTGACTGCACTGAGCACTCAGAGTCCACATGCAAACCTCAAACTTCCACCTCTGTGATGATGCCAAAAAAAAATTGAAATGATCACCTGAATTTGTTCTGAACCAACCCCATCCCTACATTTTACCAAGTGATTTTTAGGGCAATCTTGTGACTTTTCAAAGTCAACTTGCCATGAGATTTGGGTTCACACGTAAACCCTCTGGAAGGTGTGAAACTGCCAGAGCAACTGCTGCTGGCCTCTGGGTGGCAGGAGCATGGAAACTGCTCACTGGGTATGGAAAATGCTGGCAGGGTATGGAAAAAGCCTGCAGGGTTTACTGGGTGTTGGTGAAGCCGATGGGCAAGTTGGATTATTTCCAAAGACCTAAAGTCAGGTGAGATGAACCCCTCCTCAAGAAGCCTGAATGTCTTAGCAAGACCCTTCAGGGTAGCTGCAGCAAATCAAGGGTGGGAGTCTGACCACTGAACTGCTCAACCCTTCAGCAGGATCCGGGCATCCCCATCCTTTTATTTTGCCCAGTAAGGTAGTGCGGATGCTCCATTTCACATCATGTACCCCAGAGCACACAGGCTGAGCTGGACCTGTCTCTGCATGCAGCAGAGGGCAGCCTGGCTGCCGACCCACGCAGCAAGGCTTGCGTTTCTTTTCATTAGTTACCATAACTGATGAACCCGCAGAGGGTCAGTATGTTCTTTAGCAATTAACTGAGCTCCAGAGACTGTAATTTGTCTTGTTCGTGTTACAGCACCAAATGAATTTTGCTGTGTTTAATAATCATTCTAAAAGCAGATCACAGAGCTGGGAGGGAGGGAGAGATCGTATCAATCATTTGTTTTCTAACTCTTTCAAGGAATTTCCTACTGTGTTTAATTTCTTGCTGGTAAGTCCAACATGAGCCTCGGGAAGGCAGACACTATTATTATTCATTTTTTAATCATCAGAGGAAACTATTTAGCTGCTCTAGAAAATTAACATGCTCCCAAATTCAGGAGGAGCCAACAATTGGGAAAATGCAATTTTCACGGGCGCTGTCATATTAGTCTAAACGGTATAATTTAGAGCAGCTTAATTTAGGGATTTTTGAAGGAAATTTAGCTAAAGCCCTTGGATGCCTGCTGCAGAGAATCACTTTTGGGCTATGAGACCAGGCCGTTATCCCACTTTGCAAATGAGGGAGAGAGAGAGAAATTGCCTTGCTCAGACTACCCGAGGAATACTCCAGATTCCCTAAATTGGGACCAGCTGGAACCCAAGGTTCAGGCTGGGACCCAAGGCAACAGCTACCAGGGTGAGAGCATAACCTCTGCTGGTACAGTACTGCATCTCTGTCCTGTCTCAGCTGGATAAGGAGAGGTATTCGAAACAGCACCAGAGAAACAGCTCACAAAATGGAAAGCAGACTAGAATTTGCTCTGAGTAAAGAGGAAAAATGAAAAAAAAAGAAAAAAAAAAAGAAAATTAGCATTTGCCCTGGAAAGTGACTCGGCTTGAAGGAATTGTCAAAAATCAGTGTAGGCAAATCATCCACATTCTGTGGGAAAAGGCTGCTTTTACCTCATTTCACCTGAACTCATCTGCTGGCACGGCTGCAAGGTCAGCCTCCTGGGTTCAGAGGAAAATAGCTTCAGACAGGTCCTCAAAAGGAAAAGCATCTCCCTTCATCCTTGGCCTGCCTGCCTTGGCCATGTTTTTTAAAGTCTTCCCTTCTCAGTAACTAAGCAATGCCCACTAGCAGCACCACACCTTGGCAAAGAAAACCAAAATCCCCCAAACCCTCCTGAGGATGTCCATTGGTACTTGCCCTTCAAACACCCTGGAGGACACTGCCCTGCATGACATTAACATCTGACGTGGAGAGTTTATACCGTTCTGTAAGCAACAGTGTCAGCAGAAAGTCATGAATGACTCAAATCATCGCTCCTGAGGACTTCTATCCTGAGCCACATGGCTTCAGAGCGGGCACTGTGCCCGTCTCAATAAAACTCTGACCTGATCGTGGTGCAACGTGCTCTGGTCAAGTGACGGGTGCTTCACGGGGTGATGCCTGCTCACAGCCATGCACTGCCCCGTGCCTGAATGCTTTACCTGAGGGATCTCACTCCTGTGCACTGAGTCACTGTCGCTGCAGCATGATGCCTCTCATCCCGGTACTCACAGGGAAGGCAGTGGGATGGAGGTGGCCTGGCACCCAGCCCTGCCCTGCAGTGACTGCCGTGGGTGCCCCAGACATCCTTTCCCCTTAGGGAACTGGGCTCTCCTCGGTGGGAGTTTCTCTTTCAGGAGATGGTCTGGGTTTCTGCTGGGACATCCTGCAGCTGTGACATTTTGGTATTGTGTAACTATTCAGTGACACCTGATGGGAGACATTTCTCACCTGGTTTTCTTCCCAGAGGTCAAGTGTGCAAAATTTGAAACAAATAATCAGAAGGGAAGTTTCCATAACAATACTGAAACCTCACACCTATTTGAAAAGTATTAAAATAACCTGAATAGTTTTCAAAGCATTGGACAACTTTTAAAACAACTGTTCCCCGTCCCTCTTCCTTCTCGCCATTCGCATGGCAAAAGCCTGCCCAGATGGGTCAGTGCAGATGGCTCAAGGGGAGGGCATTTTCTTTAAGGGCTGGGGGGCAGTTTTGGGGTCCCTTTTCCAGAGGTGCCCCAAGGTGAGGGTGAAGGAGCATGAGCTCGGTCTGCACTAGAGGGCACTCTTGCTATGCAGAAGTTGTGCTGATGCTTTCCAGAAAAAAATTTAGGCTTTTTCCAAGGCTGAAGTCGGACCAGAGCACGCAGGGGAGATATAGGGCTGCTCCCTGAGGAAGGAGAGGGGCTGCAGGGGAGAAACCCCCAAACCCTTCCAAAATCTCTTTCTGGGGTCTGCAGGGAAATGTATGAAGCGCAGGTCTCATCATCCTTGAAGGGTCAGTCCTGTCTGCAAACAGGATTAGGAGCTTGATGTTTCTTGGGCTGTTTCAAGCTCCCAGATATGTTGGAGGAGTGCATGGGGGCCAAGCAGTGGGATTGGAGCCACCGTGCTGGGCCTGTTCAGAGAGAAACGAGTGGGCACCAAGGTACACATGATCTGCTCAAGAAGAGTTAACATGGCTGCCCTAAGTGGAAATGCTGCTTCGTCGGTCTTCTAAAGGCCTGGGAGAGGGACAACAAGCACATGGACCAAGGGTGATCCAGTTAATAAAGTCTCCTTGGATTTCTAAAGGCTTTTTACAAGATCCTCATCAAAAGTTTTAAGGAGATTGAGAGAACATAGGACAAAGGAATGTCCTGGCATGGACTGGTCATTGATAGCAGGTGGAGAAGAGGAGGCAGAGGTGAATGGTCAGCTCATGGCACGGACGTCTGCAGCAGACCCCATGGGCTCTGTGCTGGGACCTGGGCTGTTCAACACGTTCACGGCCTGGAGGAGGCAGTGAGTGCCAACATGTGCTGGTGATAAAAAGTTGGTGAAGTAGTAATGGGAAGAGCTAAAACCTTTAAGAGGACATTACCAGACTGTATGACCAGGTAATGAAATGGGAGAGGAAATCTGGTGTAGATAAGTGTAAATTTGTACAACTAGTGACAACCCAAGGGGCTCCAGGCTCACCACCACCACTTGGGAAGAAGGCAATTTCATGAAAGTCTCTCTTCCCCTGGAGCAGAAGTTCACCCGTGGTCCCCAGCAGCAGTCGACACCACATCAACGCTCTGTGGCAGGAACCACCGTGTCACCCCCGCATCATGCAGTTCTTGCCACACACGTGGTGCCTGATCTTGTGTTTGCTGCCAAAATCCAGTCCCACGGGGATCAGATTCCTCAGTGTTATTTTTACTTGCTGCCAGAGTTTAGTTCAGATGATGGGAAATATGTACGGCAAATACACTCCCGATATCGCATCTACTGTACAGCATTGCTGAGCATTAGACAACAACTTTTCTGTCTGCAGCCAGTTTATTTATTGAGGCAACTGATCCTTCTGGGCTGCCACTTGGAGTCTGGTGCTGCTGCCTGAAAATTCTGCTTTAGTCACCTCTGCCTTGCCCTTTCTTTTGGGATAGAATAATAAATCCTTGTGCTGCCTTAATAAAAAAAGACAGAAAGGATCACATTTTAGTTTCTCGAGAAGCTGGAAACCATGTTGACTGAATGGCTTCATTATTAGCACTTCTCGCATTAACTGAGAAAACTTGAGCTTCCCCAAATGGGCTGTGCTTGCGCTGGGGAGAGGGGCAGGATCTGGTTCCCGCTTGAAGAATCGACGGGGTTTGGGTGTGCAACAGGCAGACAGGTCGTTTTGGAAGATTGACACATGCAAATTTCTATACCTAAACTCAAAACAGGCCCTGGTGTGAAGTCGTAGGTAAATATTGAGTTCACAGGCCCAAGCCTTTCTCACTGTAGGGGTTTTTAGGGCTGTGCTTGATCTATTATTCCCCCACCTCTAAGCCCAAGCCTGATAGAGTCCAGGCATCAGCAACCTCCAGTTGGGCTGCAAACCCACTTTCTGGGCTTCTGCAAAAGCTCCTTTCATTAAATCCACCTACAGTCCTCATTTCCCATGGCTGATTTCTACCCTTGGATGTTTGGAAACCCTCGTCTCCCGAGGAGCTCTGCCCACTCTGCTGTGCAGACACACATTGTGCTGCGCTGGCACAAACGACTCATATGAGATTTAATATGAAAACCTGCTCAGAGAGGAGAGAAATAAGATTATCTCAGCTGATAGTCCCAAGAACAGGATCCCACAGCTGTGCACAGGTGCTGTATCTCTCTGAGATGACAGTTCTTCTCTTCTGAACAGTATTTTTCCTTGCTGAAAGCTTAGCCTCCTTACTGCGAGGTCAGGGTCTTCTGCGCATCCCCCACGCCCTGTTGCTGCTTTCAAAAACGGTGATTTCAGGGCTTTCTTGTCCTTTCAGGTCATTGGAGAAGAGCTCCAGGGACCTTCCTTTGTCCAGCCAGACCCTGGTTCTGGTCTCTCTGTGATGGGGTGCACATGCAGGGGCTGGAGCACAGGTCAGCCTCCTGCCCACACCACTGGCCGTTCCCTGGGACAGCTCGGAGTCTGTTTTAAGGTGGCAGAAGTTGGGATGGGAAAGGACACGCTGGAGACAGTATGTCTGCCACCCTGCCTTGCCTGGCACCACCTGAGCCTTGGGCACTTCAGCCTGATGGGAAGGGAGACATACTCAGGCTTCTAGCACTTCATCAGAGCAGCCCAGAGTTGCTCCACCTCCATCAAGCCAGTTCTCAGGCTGGGAGCTGTGTGTGGAGGTGAAGGACTGGCCGTCCTGGGAGACACTCCCAAGGGAAGCAGCAGGCCTCTCACCTCCATGCTGCCTGGACACCCAGGTTCCCTTGCTCTGGCCAAGCCCTCCCTGCTCCTAGCTGGGTGTGGCCCTTGCAGCCAGAGCTGCAACAAACAGCAAACAGCAAGACAGCCCCTCACAGGAAGGAGCAGTTTTAATTCCCTGGCTGGGAGGAGGGCAGTCCTTGGAGCAGAGGACGGCCCAGGACACAGCCAGGGCAGGGCTGACAGGCCTTCCAGGCCCCGGGCCCAGGCTGGGCTGGTGCTGCTGGTGGCCCAGCTGCTGCCTCAGAGATCTGACGGCTCGGAATGGGGCAGACAAGAGCAGAATGCTGTTTCCTTCACAAAGAGGGCCAGCACAAAGGGACAGCTCTGAGATCCAGCTGTATTGTAATGAACGTGCAAAGCCAAGGACCGCCGTGGGTGTGGGGGTGTCACTCTGCCTCAGCAGCACCTGGTGCTCATAGCTGCTGGGATCCAGCCCCCCTCAAAAAAGGGGAGAGCTTCTCACCCGTCTGTGTTTAGTGGCCAAAGCACGTGTATCCGTGCGAACCAGGCTGCTGGAGCGCAGAGGACTAGCAGAGCAAGGCATGCTCTCCTGGCTTTTCTAGAGCCATCAGAGGGCAAACTGGATCCAGAGCGTTTTTCTTCCTTTGGAGGCTTATTTCACAAAACAGAGAAAAAATTAGAAAAGTTCTGGAATAAAATAAACTATTGTGCTACATGAACCTTGAATGGAAATACTTCAATTGCCACTCAAACGAGTGACTCTAATAGAGCGATTTTGCACTGGGTGCAGTTAGAAAGGAACTGTCCTCCTCTGCCTCCTTACAGCTCAGGGACAAACTGCTTTGGCCTGAGCCTGCAGATCTGACCCCAAACCATATTCGGTTCTTAAACTGCTGTGCTGAGGCTGTGGCAGCGGGACGAGGCTGCCCTGGCCAGGTGGAGCCCCCCCAGAGCAGCCCCAGGGCAGGGAGATGGGGGCCTGTGCAGCACCGCGTTCCTGGGGGTCGAGCTTTGACCGCAGCCTGACTCTCTTGGCTGGAGGTGCCCTCACCTGCTGCTCTCTGGGACCTGGCTGTGTCCTCTGAGCTCCCCACAGCTTGGTGCATCGTGCTGTACTGTCCAAAAGTTCCTTTGGAAAGCAAGGTTGGACACAGACTTTGGAAGTGAGGCTGGTGTGCACATAGACTCTCACACTGTAACATTTGGGAGTTTGGTCTTAACACCCCTCCTCCCAGATTCTGCAGTCATGCCGCCACTTTTTCTTAGTCACGCTGTGATAGCATGCTGCAGAAGGAAGCATCTATGTCCCAAAATACAGTTAATATATAGAATCATAGAAGCATCAAGGTTGGAAAAGTCCTCAAGGATCATCAAGTCCAACTGTCAACCAACCCCACCCAACCCACTAACCCATGTCCCCAAGCACCACATCCACACGTTTCTTGACCCCCTCCAGGGATGGTGACTCCACCACTGCCCTGGGCAGCCTGTGCCAATGCCTCATCACTCTTGCAGTGAAGAAATTTTTTCTAATATCCAGCCTAAACCTCCCCTGGTGCAAGTTGAGGCAGTTTCCTCTTGTCCTATCACTTGTTACTTTAGAGAGGAGGCCAAAGCCACCTGAGCAGGCAACCCAACAGAAAAGCATCTCTGAGGAAGCTGGTGCGGGAACCTGATGGTATGTTCCCTAAAGCTCCACACAGCTCAGTGCACCTTACCAGCCTTTCCAAGGCATGAGGAGCAAAATGGAAAGCCTGACATGCCAAGTCCTTGTGCTGACCACAAGGCTTGTGATACTCTCTCCACCCTCCTCTGTCCCTGCAGAGGCCTTTATCCCATGCAGTCATCTGGGAAAGCTTCTGGAAGGGCTCATCCCTATGTGTAGGTCATGGCTGACCTAAACTCCTCTTGCATAAGCCAACGTACTGAATCTCAGCTGTTAGCATGGTCAAGTTTCAGAGGCCTGTCTAAACAGAGATATTAAGATCCCTGCAATCCTGTCACCTTGCCCTTCAAATGATAGGCAAACACCTCTAAGTACACTGTGATTGATTTAGACACCATCTGTTTCTTTGCTTATGTGAAGAGTTATTGATTTCAGTTTAGTCCCTGGAGTGTTTGTTTTGTACATGGCTTGTTGTGAGCTTGGTCATTCATTCTAAAATTACCCCTGATAGCTGCACCCACAAAAAGAGAGACCACAGCTCCCCAGGCTGTACCTGCTTTAGAGGAAAACCCTTGTGCTGGATAACCCTACTCAAATCAGAAAGGTTGCAAGGGCACGTCCCAGAGAGCAATGTCTGGTCCCTGCACTGTCTCTTCCCCATAACTGAAGCCTGATGACTTTGAGCAATGCACATTTAATTTGCTGTCATGCTTTGCTCATTAAGTCCCCTGAATTACTTTATTTACGAACATATACTTCTTCTAAATTACTTTATTACTTAACAAAATTTATTTATTTACAATGGATGACAGAGGAGAAAGACAGCTGCAGCGGTTCTTTGCTGACAATCACCAAAACTACAAAACGATAGTGGCAATGAAAAAGCACCGGATTTTGGGTGCTGCCAGCATGTTGCATAAACTCTGGACAAAGCAGCTAATTTATCTCTCAGAAGGACATTTCCCCAACCTCAGAGGCTTTCAGATTTTCAGATTACTTCATTGTCCTCAGATGTTGCTTGTCCAAATGAATACAAGCCAGCCCCCTCAAACTCAGATTTAATGGTGTGAACAGCACAGAGTAAGCTATGGAAAGTCTGGGGTGATTTTTGCAGGATGTTATGTTCTAACTGATGGGATTAACAATGGATTCTGCTGGAAACCACTGAACTCTGAGCAACCAGCTACACAAATGGAGACAAAACAAATGCTCCTTTAGCTTCTTCATTCCTACCAGTCATTCAGGTGTGCTGAAGTTTGTTATTTAGAGGTCCTTTTAATAGGTTCATTGGAACGGCACAAGCCAAGATGAAGAGAAAACCTGCCATTGGTTTTTTGCAATGCCCTGAAAGATAAGGAACAACAACCTTTCCAAGAGGCTCAGAGAGATTTTTGCTCAGCATAAAACCAGAAATGAGACTGTATACTATTAGAGGGTCTGATGGGAAACAGATTTCAGGGACACCTTCCTGAGGGCACCCAGAAGATAGTCCTCCACCTAACTCTGATCATTCTGGATGAACAACAGCTTGCTTAGTCCTACAGAAGTGCCTGCTGTTGCCTTGAGAGTAGCTAGGAGAGGTGGTATCTCCAGCAAATGTGGTAGGCCAGAGTGGAAATATTTGTTCAGGAATCAATGGCTCTGCATTTGCTTGGTGTCCAGTACATACCAA
The DNA here is from genome assembly GCA_013400615.1 of Syrrhaptes paradoxus. NCBI lineage: Eukaryota > Metazoa > Chordata > Aves > Pterocliformes > Pteroclidae > Syrrhaptes > Syrrhaptes paradoxus. The sequence goes on along the minus strand of VZTO01026382.1, from coordinate 18,599 downwards.
AGGGTCCATAGTGGGGCCCAGTGAATTATACCCTCAGCCACAGTATATGAGTCATGGACCCTTTCTTTTCTGCTCAGCCCTGGCAGATCCAATATTGAGTCAAGCTCAGCCTGCCCTGCTCATACGTCTTTTCTGCTGCAGACAAGAAGTTGTCTCCTACCCTGATCAGCATTGGCATTGCTTGGGCAGCAATCAACATGTAACAGTGAATGAATCCTCACCAGGGCACAACAAAGATTCGTGCTCTGTCTGGTGGTCTCATGGTGTAGTTTGGATCAAACAAACTCCTGTTGTGTTGCCCACCATGAGCTGAGTCTGAGCCCTTCCACTCAGGAGAATATTGGCATTCCAATGAGATTTTTTACAGCACAGTTTTAAATCTGCTCTTGAAATTGCATTAATTCTGCAAACTTACCATGTGGTGCTGTTACAGCTACAGCAGTTACAACCTGGAGTGAGTCTCCTGGAAATTTAATGGTATGAGAGATCCTTATCGTCAGGCAGCTGGACATGTACAGCATCACTCCTAACATATCTAGTGTAAATCTCACAGCATGTTACAATATGTAGCTCTCTGTTAGACCATCTGTGCTGGACTGGTTTCCTCCGTTAAGTTGAGTATTGTAGAGCAGCAATGTGAAGGTTGTCAGTGCACATGGGAGACTTTGCCACTGCCTTCAGCTTCACTTCTGGGGGCTTTACAGGGGGAGATTTCCAGTCACAGGGTCAAGAATTTTCTGCAGTACCCAAGGACTGCCGAGCTCTTCACCCACTTCTTGCTCTCATTTCTTGCTAGCTTATATTTGCAAGAAAGCGGGCAGTTTGTCAGATCCAGCCAGAGGAGGTTCTGGTATAAAGCATTCCTTCCTGCCATTAAGTTATTTGCATTTGCTGCATTCCTAGTATTTAAATTTTTTTCTCTGCAGAGCTGTGATGAGTATTTGAACTGTCAGTGGTGCTGTGCTTTCGCAAACCTTTCATCTGAGCCCTGACAAGCTGAGTTTCTGGAGAAGAGTTAAATGAGGAGCAAGCACTCATGCTGCCAGGGACCAGCATTGAAGTTTCACCATGCTCTACTTTGTGTGATTTACACTGTTGGGTCTAATTTGTGACACAGCAAAATGACAGTGACAAGATTTGCTTGTTTGCTCACTGAAATACTGTGTTTTCAGTGCTGAAGCAGTACAGCTTATACCTCTGCTTACATCAAGAGTATAAATCTCGATTTTTACGCACTTACATTATTAACCTATCCTAGCAATTACCGCATGAGAACCTGTGATATACTGCATCCCTTATCCCGAGGATGGGAAATTACTTTTCTTTCTTCTCTTATGATTAACATGTAGATCAGCGTTGAGACTTACTCAATAAACTGAAGTCATTTTTCTTCTGCAGCTAACATGAGTGCTGCGGGTTTTGACATGGCTCAGAAGTGGTTAAGCTCCTGTAGCTTAGCAACTCATCTGTAATTAAGGGCATCTGTCTATAAAACATCCTCCTCTATTATGGGCTGTTGTGCTGACAGGTGCTAATGGCTGCCATTAGCTGAGGTTTTGTTCCCAGGGAGGACAGAGCTCATTAGAGGCAGTGACTCTGCCAAACCCTCCTGGGACCAGGGGACCATCAGGCCCTCTGTGCCATGGACACCAGCTCTCAGAGGTGGCCCTGGGCTCATGGCATGGCAAAGTAGGCTGGTGGCCTGCACCTATTAAATGCAGATTGCCAGCTGGAGCACAAGCCCCCTTGTTTCTGGGGGACTGAAAGTGGCCAATATGATACTAAGAAATACCTTTTTTTTTTATGTTTCCCAAGTGTTCTTGAAAATTCTTGGAAAGGCAATTTGACCTGTGCCTGCAGATCTCCTTAGGCCTGCACAGCACTAACAAACAGCTACACTTTGTTCTCTGAACAAGTTGGATTTCCCTCTTTGCTAATCTGAAGGGGGTCAAGGGTAAAATTTCGATCAGCTTTGTATTCCGAGAGGGATTCCAGGGAGAAATTATAGCAGCCTAAAGAGGGACAGCCGCATTCCAGAAATAACTCTTGTTCTCTCAGCAGAGGGAACAAAACGGGCACCCTCAGAGCAAGATGTTTATTCCAAACATCAGAATTTCTCTTCCAGAGTTTGAAGCAACTCTTACTTGCTTCCAAGAAAACTTTACAAGGGCACTTTAAAGGAAGCCAGCAACTTTAAGGTATCAGTTGCCACTGGGCTTCTCACAAGCGTCAGCAGCCAAGGAGAGCCTGGGAGAGCCAACCCAAACTCCAGCGTTCATTTTAGGGCCAGAAGGAACACTGTGCCATGTCATACTGTATTAACTTTTTCAGCTTTCACTTATCTAGCTTCATATTCATACTGTTAGAATGATTTTAAAAAAAAATATTTCAAGGATGGCTACAAGAGCAATAGCAAAATATGTTTTTCCTTCTTCATGCATTACATCAAATTTGTCAAGTTTCTTATAATTGATGGCATGCAGCTTATTAGCTTTTGGTAGAATCATTACCAGGGTCAATTCATGCCGTTTATGGAGTCCGTCACATTCTCAAGCCTTTGTTTGTGTGACGAGGTGGTCTCTCCTCAACAGCATCACGCAATTTGGATTGAAAGCTGGGCTCCAGCAGGCTGTTATTGTTGGCCTGCTACAAATCCAACATGACGTAACAATTTATTATATAAATAGCCCTGTAAATAATGTCGCCAAAGCTCGCTGTTGCTTCAGGATGGATGTTTCCAGCTATGGAAAACAAACATCCTGGCTTTGGTTTGTTGTTTCGTTGTAAGAGATGCTGCCCTTTGCTGAGCCTTTACGTAGCAGCGGGTGGTCACTGTCCTGTGACTCCCTTTATATGACTTTTGTTCAGAAAATATTTTTGAAGATTGCTAAGATTATCCATGATTTATGGCAATAAGGCCTAATTTGTCATACACAAACATTTCCACTTTGTAGCAATTTCCCTGATCTCTGGGTAAAAGCAAAGAACACAGTGGAAGCTTTTATTTTCCTTGAAAAGCAGAAACATTTTAACTGTCAAGTTTTGCTTTTCATACTCCACATCTTATAGGTAAAACTGGGACATCTCAACAGCATTGTCAGACAGTCTGGATCAGAAAAAGTGTGCATGCAGACAGGAATCATCTGATACAAGAAACAATATAAAAGATTTATTTTCTGGTGCTTGGCATCTGCAATAAGCACTGGAGATCTATCCCTAGACTGGTATTGCCAAGGTGGTCAGAGAATGTTTAAGTTGGTCACAGCTAAACAATAAAGTTTAACTGACAGTAGCTGATATGGGTAAGTGCAGTGCATACTGCTCCACAAGCAAATAGCAGCCAGAACGCTGGGACTGACCAGGGCAAAAGTCAATGATGAGAACTGGAAAAGTCAATTGTATTAGATAAATAACTCAGCAAGACAGGGCTTTCTGGGATAGAGACAGTAAGAAATACATGTTTTATCCCCAAATAGTGCATTTTAATTAAGTTTCATACCATGCCCTCCTGGATTCCTCAAACCTCATAGTCATCACCATCTCCTGCCAAATTCTCTTTATCCAAATTTAATCACTAACAGAACTCTTGATTGGGAGGAAGTGTCAGGACAAGGGGGAACAGTTTTAAGCTGAAAGAGGGGAGATGGAGATGAGATGTGAGGAAGAAATGTTTTCCTGTGCGGGGGGTGAGGCAGTGGCCCAGGTTGCCCAGAGAAGCTGTGGATGCCCCATCCCTGGAGGGGTTCAAGGCCAGGCTGGATGAGGCTTTGGGCAACCTGGGCTAGTGGGAGGTGTCCCTGCCCATGGCAGGGGGTGGAATTCGATGATCTCTAAGGTCCCTTCCAACCCAAACCCGTCTGTGATTCTATGAACAACTGCCAGTCTTGCACGCCCCAGGTGTTTCGTCTGCAGATGTAGGCACAGTCCTACTTGGAGCATTGGTCAGCAGGCAAGATGCAGACCTCCTGCCTGACCTGGGTCAGACCTCAGAAGCCACTTGTTACCGTGAGGAGCTTGTGCAAACCAGGAGCTGTGCAAGGAAGGGCTCTGGGGTGGGCAGGGTTGGTGGCAGAGATGAAACAAAAGCTGGAATGAGGGGGCAGCCACAGGCTGTGGGGACGGTGCTGTCAGGGCACAACATGAGCTCTTCTTCTAGTGCTCGCTAGTGTCAGAGGTGAAAGCACAGGGGTGGTAGTGGCAGCTCCTGGTGCATTAGCTGACCTGCTTGTAAAGCCAGCAGTAAAAACTCCTTTTCGGGGCAGGTCCCAGCATTGCAAGGGTCTACCACTGAGATGAAAATACCAAAATATCTCAGGAAACACCGACTTTGAGAAATGCAGTTGCAGCAGAGTTTCACTCAGGAAAGCAATGAGACAGCCTTTCCAGCACCAGCAAGCCTTTCACGTTCACACCACGCCATCACTTTCCATTAGCAGAAGCGTTTATTTGTCATCAAAGTGCTTCCAGCACCAGTACACATTTAAACCATATTATTTTTCAAATCAGGGTCTGAAAACAGCCTGTACCAAATTGTTTCTCCTATTTCCTTCTGCCAAGCAGTGTGTCTCATGGCTGAGCCATGTGTTCCCAGGCTACGAGCCCAGCTGCTCTTGTAAACCACACTCCAAGCACATGTTGTTGCATGGGATGTTCACTGTTATTTTCAGAATTATTTTATTGGTGTATGTCCTCACCGCATGCCCCCAAAGGGCTGCTTTCAGCAGGATCTATACAAAGTTGTTTGATTGGCTTCAAGCTTCTTTGTGAGTTTACCCAATGCCAAGCTTAGGCACTGAGCCCATGCCAGGTAATTCATCATTTTTCCTTAACTTCTATAGACAGAATCATGCTCTTAGCTTGCCAGATAAAGGGCTGAGAATTGCTTTTCAGCCCACCTAATGAGGGTTTGTGTTTTTCTATGCTTGGGAGGATGGATGGTCTTAATTTCCGACTTCTTTCAAAGAGAGCAATTTTCTTCCACAAAAAAGACCAGGAATAATAGATACAATGTGACTTACTCTGAGTCACCCTTTAACCGTTTGTACTGATGTTTTATCTTTGTACATCTTCTGATTAAGCCCCTGAAACTCAGTGTCCTCTTTTAGCTGCTGCTATACGTTTCCCCTGCCGTGAGACATTTCCGTGCCTCGGGGTTTCATGGACAACGAGCGTTCTCTACCAGACTTTCTGAAGGCTGACATAAATACTGGCCTCAAATTTGAGGTACTTGTCCTGGTCTCAACTGGGATGGACTTAACTTTCTTCAGTAGCTAGGAAGACCTATGTTTTGGATTTGTGCGGAGAAGACGGCTGACAACATACTGATGGTTGTAGCTGCTGCCAGGACAGCTTCTCTTGTTGTGCCTATGCCTGCAGGGGCAGGAGAAGATGGAAGGGAGCACAGCCCCAGCTATTAGGCTGTGATTCGACCTTAGGTTTAGGATTGAGACCCAAATTGGCCAATGATCATGCATGTCATGCCCAGTGTATAGATGAGCTCCTGTCCGGAAGTTCTCTCTCTTCCTCTGGGTCATCTCTCTCTGGGTCACCCCTCTCTCAGAGTCACCTTGATCTCTTGGACATTTGGGCTCTTATCTTTGGACCAGGTTTGTGGTTTCAGGACTCTCCCTGCTCTGGGATCGTTAGCTCGGAACAGGCTGAGCCTTGGTCATCCAGTGGTGAGCAGTATCACTGTATATCACTCATTTGTATATTTGTAGATATGAATATTATTATTCTTTTCAGTTTTATTTTAGTTTTGCTCTTAAACTGTTCTTATCTCAACCCATGAGTCTCTTTTCCCTTTCTTCCTTTAATTCTCTCCTCCATACCAGGGAGCAGGGAGGGTGAGTGAGTAGTTGTTGTGGTGTTTGGCTGCCAGCCAGGGGTTCAAAACCACGACAGTACTCCAGACTGGGCTTTTCTACCCCATACCTGCAGGACTTGCCTACTTGATGTGAAGAAGCTAAGGCACGGTGCACAAGGGACACTTGCTTTCTTCTGTGCCTGCAAATCATCCAAATGACAGCCAAGCACACACCACTAAGGCGCTATATGAGGTCTCCCAATCAGCCTGACACTGCCCATATTTACCACTTCTACATGAATATTCATGGAGATGACACAGTTTCTCAATGTCCAACATTTGGTCAGATGATAAATACTAAGTTCTGTTCCAATTCTGCCCTTCTTGCTCTCTCCACATTCACCCCACATTTGACACTGTTTCATCCCCAGCTGGAACCCTAGACTTTGAGAAGCGGCCAGTCACACAGACCATCGGTTTCAGTATGTTTCTTTGAATTGGTATCCTAAAGGCTTACCAAGGGAGGATCTCTTCATTGGTAAAGCAGCAGGGAAGGATGAAAACAAAATCCGTCTGATCTGTCTCCTGGAAGCTCTCCTCCTGCCACCTCAGCAGTGACATAAACAGTCTGAAGTATCCCTGCATTGCTTGCTGCCAGGGGACAACCTGTCTCAGTTTGCCTCAGCTGAGTAAAATATAACCCCAAAAAAAGCAATGTCATGGTACTCAGCTGAAAGAGGTACAGACACTAAAGATGGATGCTGGAACTCCAGCTTACAATTGTCTGTAACATGGGGCATAATGTCGATACCGAAACAGGGAATCCACATTCATGTAAGAGATTGGTAAAACACAGCCTTATGGTGGGAAAGTTTTCACTTACCCGTATTTCGTACATGTTGGGGCAGACATCAGCCAGATTATAGGAGGCAATGAGGTGCCTTGAGCAGCTTGTGGAGCTGCAACACCAGCCTTCCCTACCTTTGTGCTGCAGCTGCTGCCCTCACAATCGCTGATGGATACAGGGTCTGCTGCTGACATCTTTGTTTTGGGCCCACTTAAGTGCATTCCCATCATTTCATTTGAGTAAACACTAGTTAAGTACTTTGTTAGTAATACTGAGACAAGTTCTGTCATTTCAGTGGCTTTATTTGGGGGAGAGCTAGGTTTCAGAGCACGGAGGAGATCCTTCTGGTCCTTTCACCAGCTGCCGGGGCCACCCTCCAGCATCACCGGCGGGGTGGCTTCTTGGTGGGTGGGGCAGAGTCCTGGGAGCCACCCGCGTTCCTCTTCAGAGGGCGCCGGGGCCCCCGATGGGAGCAGCCCCCGCCCGGCCTGGGCCCTGCTGCAGCCTCCCCTGGCTCCTGGTGTGGCTCTTGGTGCTCCCCTGGGATGGGAGCGGGGATGGAACGGGGGCAGCTGGGACCCCCTCCAAGAGCAGCGGTCGAGGTGCCCGGGAGCTCGTCTGCATCGGCTGCAGCAGCACTGCTGGAGGGGGCTGGTGAGGGCGCAGGAGACCCCCCTGGGGCGGCAGCGGAGCTGGTGCTGGCCATGGGGCTGCGGCTTCGATCCCGTCCCCTTCCCGCTTGGAAACCAGGGGACCTGGTTCTGACCCCGAGGTTGCTCTCCTGTCTCTCCTCCAAACCGGTGGCGGCACGGGAGGTGTCCCGGAGCAGGTGGTGGTAGGCTGCCCTCCCGCACCGTTCCACCGTGAACTCAATGAGTCCTCGCACGAATGCTGTCGTGCGGCTTCCCAGGTCGTCCGACAGCACCAGGACCAGCTGCTCCTCATCCAGACCCAAGAGGGGCAGGACAGACAGGATGAAGTCCTGCAGGATGAGCACCTGCTGAGAACCCTCTTCCCCAAAGATGCTCCTCAGCTCCTGACGCAGCCAGGGACGCAGGGGCCGGAGGAGATCTGGGTGCTGGCAGAAGAGGAGATGCCAGGTGCTGCTGGGAATGGCCCGCAGGACCGATGCTGTTGGCATTGCCGGTCTTAGAGGGAGCTCTTCAAATTCATCCCCCCGCAGCGAGTGGCGGATGGCAGTCATCCTCGTCCTGCAGAGTGGGCACTGGGTCTTGGTCTCTGCCCACCGCCAGATGCAGGTGAAACAGAAGCGGTGGAGGCACGGGATGGTACAGGCTGCGTTGTCCCAGGTGTCAAGGCATATGGGGCAGCGGTCCTCCGAGGCCGTGGCCATTCTCTGCACACGCTGTTTTAATAGATGCAACATGGATGCAACAGAAATTACTGTCTTTTTCCCCAGACCAGGAGAGGTTTGAGACCTGTATACAATTTCCACGTTCTTGAGTGACAAGCACCCCATCCTCCCAGTCCTCCTTGTCTTTAACTTGTATTAGACAATTTGCAAGACAGGGACCACCAGTGTCTGGACTGCACAGTGCTCCCTGGCACAATGAGGATGGGACCTCCAACAACAACTGCTATGACAGCAACTCACAGGTTCAGCAAATAAATTTAAAAAATTTAAAAGTGGGGCTTATGGAACAACACAACACTTTAAGGAATGCACTTACTAAAACAGCAGACCTGGGGGGGGATGGACGACTCCTCCTGTCCGATGCTGCAGTGGCAGGTGTCCCGCTAGAAGAGGAAGAGGCACCACGGTCATTGGCTAGCACAAGGAGGCTGGCACGTGGAAGAGAAGCCCAGGTGCCTCAAGAAAGGAACCCGCACAGTTCCCCCCTAGGGTGACGTTTCCCTGCAGACCTCACCTCTGCTGCGGCAAGTGCTCCTCCTGGGTGCCCCAGCTGCCTGAACCGGGCAGGGCTGGGGACAATCCTGCAGTGGCTCCGGGGATGGGCACTGAGACCTGTGGCCACCAGTTCCCAGGGCACAAGCCCAGCACTGAGCCAAAGGCTTGCTCTGCACTCCAAACCTCACCAAAGCGCTCAGCTGGAGTGAAGGTGTGAGCCGGCTGGGAGAGGCTGGGCGCCCGAATTTAAGCAGCCAGGGCCACGATGTCACAGTGCATGGCTGGGTGATGTCACAGTGCATGTCTGAGGGGTGTCACGGTGCATGGCTGGGGGTCTTCACAGTCCTTCACTGGGGGATGTCACGGTCCCTCGGCTGCAGGATGTCACCATGGGCTGTCCTTGACTGCAGCACTCACTCCACCAGCCCTGATGCCCCGGCACACGCCTTAGGGCTTACCCCTGCTCTCTCCATCCCCCACATCTTCTCTCGTGTGCTTGGCATCGGTGCTTCATGCCACCCACTGAGGCCTTGGCCTTGTCTTCCTGGGGCCCCGTCAGCTGGCTCTGGCCTGAGGTGGCCCGTGTCTCCAGGCACACACAGCAAGGGGGTTCCTGGGGAGCCCAGCACAAGAAGGAGCCCAGAACACAGCGCTCTAGATGTGGCCTCAGCACTGCTGTGTCTGTCACCTGGAGGATCACCTGCCTTCACCTCCTGGCAACACTTTGCTGTATGAAGTGTCAGGAGGATGGAGCCAGGCTCTTCTCTGTGACATCCAGTGATAGGACAAGGGGCAATGGGTTCAAGCTGGAACACAGGAGGTTCCACTTGAATATGAGAAAAAACTTCTTTCCAGTGAGGGTGACAGAGCACTGGAACAGGCTGCCCAGAGAGGTGGTGGAGTCTCCTTCTCTGGAGACATTCAAGGCCCGCCTGGATGCGTTCCTGTGGGATCTGATCTGGGTGTTCCTGCTCCGGCAGAGGGATTGGACTAGATGATCTTTCGAGGTCCCTTCCAATCCCTAACATTCTGTGATTCTGTGATTCTGTGAAGTCCAGCATACCGTCAGACTTCTTGGCAGCAAGGGCACATTGCCATCTTTTGTTCAACTTTGTATCTGCCAGGACCCTCAGGTCCTATTCTACAAAGCTACTTCCCAGATAGTTTGCCCTCAGCGTGTCCTGGTTTATGGAGCTGTTTCTTCCCACGTACAGGACTTTGCACTTGCTCTTGTTGAAATGTGTGAGGTTCCTGTCAGCTCTTTTCTCCACCCTCTTGAGAAGGAGAAGTAAGACACGGGAAAGAAGCACGAGATACCCATCTCCACTGACGGATACGTGCTGTGGAGGTGGAAATGACTCTTGAAGGAAAGGACACATCCCAATGAAATACAATCCAACCACTTTGTGTAAAGCAGCTGCATTGTGGAATCTAAGTGCTTGGTTAATCCTGTCTGACAAAGCCTTTCAAAAAGTCATGCAAAATCCAGGGCTTGGAAACAAACAGAGAGCTGTGCCATACAAATATAAAACCAGAAAACCTCCCTCTGTTGATTGTAATAATTAGCTGACTACATCTGAGGCACCAAGGCTCTTAATGTTTAACAGGTGGGTTAATGAGGGAGGAAACAGAAAAATGCTGGGATTGTTTTTCAGGACACTCCTTTCTAACTACCTTCAGTGAAGAATGAAACTACAAGGAAAGAGTACCCTGAAAATTCAGACACCAAGGAATAGCTTAGAAACATGAAAGTGCACACATCAGCTGTAACTTCCAAAGCACATAATGGAATCCTAGGAAGCAACTGACATGTTTGAAGAAAAAGCAAATACACAGCTGATGTCCAAAGGAAAACTGTGGGATATAAAGAGTTATTTTTTAGAAGCTTAACTTCCTTCTTTGATAAATTAGTGCAACAGCTATGAAGAGGCAAAATATAATTGCTTCTTGTTTGTAAGCTTCCCAAGTGACTTGGCTGGGGAAAGGGGAGCCGGGTATCACTCTTGGTGTCCTTGCAGAGATGAGCTGAAGGAGAGTAAAATCCAGGTTTGGGTCGACCTGGTGTGCTTCTGGTTTTGTAACTCTGATGTTTGTGTTAGTGCCTTTTGGAAAGAGAATAGAAAATCCTTGGAGCAGCACAATATAGCAGAATAGGTTTCTTTCACTCCAGATTTTACAAAGAAATTTATATGAAATGTTTACAAAGGAAAAAGTAGCCAAAATTTGGAGGCTCCATAGCTCAGGGGTTAGAGCACTGGTCTAGTAAACCAGGGGTCGTGAGTTCAAATCTCACTGGAGCCTGGGGGTTTGTACATCCTCCAAAGACCTATGAGTTTACCTTTCTGATTTTTCCTAAAATGTTGCTGGCATCGTTTTTTGGAGCATCCACCCCAGCCTAGTTGAAATACAAACATCATATAGTGCCTATGCCAAATAATAGGCAATAAGAAGCAGAGCAAAATAGGAATGGCCAGAGTTCAACCCTCGAAATAATACCTTGAAATATTTCTAAAATAAAGCAATCGGAGGTAGGAAATACCTAATAATGGAACTTAAAGCCTTCTGAAGCCCACAGACATTGTAAAGCTCATTGATGAACAAATCTGAAATGTCTGTGAGATATTTACAGGCAGATCTGGTTCATCTCTTCATACTTCAGCAGGACAATCAAATTGTGTCTCCAGAGCTCAGTAATTGCAGAGCTGGCTGAAAAGAATATAAACACGGTTTGTGGAGGAATAGTAATGTTGGTCTTCTTCAGAGTTCTTCTGGAGGGGTTGGAAAGTTATCATTTTTAAGAAAAAAAGAAAAAAGCTAGAATTAACCTATTTTGCATCTTGAGTTCGATGAATTGCAGCCTAGATTTATGAGGTTTCATACTCTGCATATTTCCTGCATTTTTTGCTCATTTTCCAATAGACTTCCTGTTTTGTTCCATCAAAACAATCCAAACCAGTGATGCAAAAGGACATTTCTGAATTTGAAAAAGGTCTTGTGCATTTGAAGGGAAGAAGGCTCAAAAGCCTGAAACATTTTTGTCTTGTGGAGGTGGACGCTGTGTGCCAGGAGGGACATGGCGCTTTTGTCACCTCTCTTCGGCCTGTTTCCTTACAGCTCTGTTTTCCCAAAACAGTGAGCACATTACAGCTTTGGTGGGTTGATGTGTTTTCTCCACATGAGAAGTGACCTGCAAGAATTTCCTAGCTTTCCTCTGTATATATCACAGGAAGGCTAAAGAAACAGAAGTCAGCAGGGTTCCCATTAATCTGCAACCTAATAAACCACCACAAGTTATTGTTATTGTGACCCAAGATACTGAAAAATGGACAGACGTGTTTTACTAAAAGTGAATTTGTCTCTAGACTGTTGTGGCTATATGACTATTTACCCTGCCCCTCGTTCCAGCTTATCTCTTTATTTTGCTTTCATATGACAGTGCTGAGCAATATCCAAGAAGATCTTTGTGGTTCGAGTTCGCTTTTGCAATCAGCTCATGGTCTCAGCTCAGCTGAGCCTGGTAGTGACGGAAACAATCCTTTGAAAAATTGATGTCTTTCATCTCTATGCAAAAATTTTTAAGATTCAGGATATGTTTTGCTGAATTCTTAATCTTCACGGTACTTAATGTAGAAACTCCTCTCCCCAGTAACCCTGCTGCAGTGTGTAACACCAAGCATACTGATGCTACTTGTTAAACATGGGCCTGGTGCAAAGATCCCTTTAACAGTGGACCTCAGACCCTGTCCTAGCTAAATCCCTTTGCATCCATCATCCATCATCTTTTTCTCTGATCAAAACAGTTTTGTTTGGTTTTTTTTTCAAAGAGAGAGCTTGACAGGGGGGATGAAGAGGGCAAAGTTGTTTATATCCATATCCTGAAGCTCATGTAATGTGGGAGGTAGGACAGGTGCCTCTTCATCTTTGTTAACCTGTGAAATGGAAATGCCACACATGCGGTCAGAGATGCAGGAAAGGTTGTGTAGTTGTGCCACAAGGACTGTCCCAAGGCTGATCCACTTACGGGTTAACTGAGGAAGAACTCTTGCTCTGTAAAGTCATGACCTGCCCTGCTCCAGATCTAGACAGTCTTTTATTGCTTTGTTTAGGGAGATGTAAGGGTATCCTTCCTGTATATCCTAGAGAACTTGTTTTTCATATTTTCCTGAAAACTTTGGAATACCATTTCTATTTTTAAAAAACATCCTAGACACTGCATTTCTCTGGCATGCTTTTCATTCCTGGGTTTCCCTCCCAGGGTTTCATCAAGCTACACAGAGAAACCCAACCACTCTGATGTGAATGCAGCCTTGGTGCTCCCCAAACCTCTCAGCTGCCAGCACCATGTACTTAGATGGCATCTTCCCAGAAGCTTTGAAAATCTTGATGACCTGTGACTGGCTGCCCATTTCGTTCAAATACGTGGAGCCTCTTACAAACACGGCAGCCCTGGCAGTGACAAAAGTCGTCTCTGTGCTAAAGAGAGACACAGCAGCTCATAATCAAAAGCTTCTGGCCATTATCACCACATCGCAAATATCTCTGCATAAAGGCATGGAAGGGATTACACCCTGATTTGAGGAGAAAACCCCAAAAACGGGGTTCACATGGGAATGAGAGAACTCGCGGCCAGGTAATAGCACTGGCAACTTGTCTCGAAGCCACAGACTGATGGGGCAGGTTTTCAGGACTCTTCCGTAGCACCTAGTGTGATTTGCGCAACACCCTGCTTCTGGAAATGCTGCAGCATCCCAGCCTTGTACTGACTGCGGTGCTCACCCTTANTGGGACAAGAGGAAATAGCCTCAAGTTGCGCCAGGGGAGGTTTAGGCTGGATATTAGAAAAAATTTATTCATGGAAAGAGTGATGAAGCATTGGAACAGGCTGCCCAGGGCAGTGGTGGAGTCACCATCCCTGGAGGGGTTCAAGAAACATGTGGATGTGGTGCTTGGGGACATGGGTTAGTGGGTTGGGTTGATGATTGGACTTGATGATCCTGGAGGACTTTTCCAACCTTAATGCTTCTATGATTCTATGATTATCGTTTTTCTGGATTCAGTCAGTGAGATACCATTGACCTGATCCGGGAAGTTTGAACATGAGGTTACCTTCTCAGAAAGCATGCTGATTCCTGTAGGCCATACCTCCATGAAAGACCTGGGGGGTGGGGGGGGGGAAGTCAGATTTTTGTAGTTACTGCAAATTTAACTAAACTGTTAAAAGCCAACCACATCCACTTTCACCTAGGCACCATGCAAATAAGAACTTACAGGCAGATCCAGGATGGGGGTGGGAGTCTGCAGTGAGGGTACAGCGGAGGAATGGAGCATCTGCGTTAGATGAGGAGATGTAAGGAGTTTGTTGTGTTTAGCCTCGCAACAGGAAGGCTGAAAGTAGACACAGCTAGCTCAGATAAGTACCACAGGGGTAAACAACTAGGAGAAAGAACTATTTAAACTAAATTACATCATTAGCATGAATGCATATATTAGGCTGGAATTTTAAAAAAATCTCTAAAAATCAGAGGGGTAATTTTTTCAAGCAGCCTAAGCAACAGAAGGAGCAGACTCCACAAGAACTCAGAAGGTGCACCAGCAGGTTACAGAGGAGCTGGGTGGCACAGCCAGATGCCATGAGCCAAGAGCTCCCATCCTGTACTCTGCTCATCAGTGATGTGACCTTGTCTAAGGTCAGCAGTGTCCTGTGTTGTGTGAACACTTGTGCGCATCCATGTGTATTTTTATCAGTCTTTTAAGTAATTTGTTTCTCCAAATGCTTCTTCCATTTCCAGAAGCAGGAGGCAATGACTTCAGGCTTGCTTTTTCCTCCACCCTGGAGAGCTTGTGATGTACCTGTTGATTGCCTCGCCTCCCCCCGCCTGTTAGGCAAACAGTCCATTCCCTGTGCAGCCAGCCTAGTTAGAGGGCTCAGTTGCTCTAGTAATGGTCATCTATTTATAGCCTTTAATAATTTGTTTCGTGACAAGGAGTTTCTGCAAGATGGTCCTTGATTCTTGCAAGTTTGTAATGATTTTTTTTTCCCTTCCTGTGTTATTGAAAGAAGCTTTTGTGCTCAGAAAATGACTGTAATAAAGGCCATTTCATGTGTTCAGAGTAAATGATAGGGACTTTAATAGGTTTTTGATGAAAGCTTAGAATTCCTCTTAGTTTTTCTTCAATTCTTTTCAATCTTCTGGGTCAGATGAGCCTGGCTTACCCTAAAACTTGTAAGAGCAGAACAGGGAAAGAGTAAAATGATGTTGATGCTGTACAGCCTTGACCATTGCTAGCACAGCAGCTCAGTCCTCTGCCCAGAGTCTCTGGTGATGGCACATTGCAAACAGCAGAAGGGCAAAGTCTGGAGATGGCACTGGCTATCCTTAATTTGCTCATTCCACAAGTGTCTCTCACCAGATATGACAATATAATTATATCTGTTAGGCCAGCTATTAAATTTTCTTGGAATTGATACACCTGGCCTGATGAAACACTCTCCAAATTTCCGCCCCACAGATCTCTGCACCAACACAGCTATCCCTACATTTCTATTGCCACTGTGGACTGTAGTGCACAACTGCATAATTTTTCCTCCAGAAGAGGATTGTCATGTTTTCTCAATTTTCTACAATATTTTTAATCTGAAGAAGAGTTTTTCTCTCCATGTATCTCCAGGTGAAAATGCTAGTGGCCTGTCCTGCCTGCTGTGCTGCTGGGGGAATGTCGAAGCAGAGGGAGAAGTCTCTCTTTCCAGGCTGTGCATCAAGGCTCAGATTTATCACAGCCCCCTCACACACACTGGGGGAAACGGGACTGGGAGAGTCGAGTCCTGAAGCCACAGCCATACCCTTGCTCTCTGCCAGGGCCTCATTAAGCATTGGGCTGGGGGATTTCATAGAATCATAGAATCATAGAATCATAGAATGGTTTGGGTTGGAAGGAACCTTAAAGATCATCAAGTTCCAACACCCCTGCCATGGGCAGAGACACCCTTCACTAGCCCAGGTTGCCCAAAGCCTCATCCAGCTTGGCCTTGAACACCTCCGGGGTGGGGCATCCACAACCTCCCTGGGCAACCTGTTCCAGTGTCTCACCACCCTCATAATGAAAAATTTCATTAGTCAAGCTTCAAGTTCACACTTCTGTGGTTGTCCTCTTCTTCCCTGATCACAGCTGTGTCTGGAGTTTCTTCACAGCTGAAGCTTTTGGCAATTCTCTGGTGAGCTCCAGCTTTGTTGCCCCTCCACGGTCAGTCCATAGCCCTACACCACCTCTCTGCTTTTCCTCTTTCCTCGTTTCTCACCCTTTGCCGTTTGCTTTCCTGCTTTGTCTCCCCCTTTCTGAGCATTCCCAGTTGGTGACCCGTGCATCTCCATGTGCACTTCTAACAGCTGCCTGGGGCTTCCCCAGGCATCCCAGCAGCCAGAAGACCTTGCTAGCAGTGGGAAGTGCACAGAACCATTTCTGCACTCAGTGAGATGTGTCTGGGACCACCAGGAGGCATTAGTCCTCCACCAAGGGAAAAGCCTTGTACCACTGCTCAGCTCCAGAATTCCTGTCCCCACCTGGCCATAGTGCCCAGCAATGCCTTTCAAGTTAAACAGCTACAGAAGAGACAGAGCATTAGCACCAGGACCAAACCTGCTGTCTTGAAAGCCTAACAGAGTTTGACCTGGCCTCTCTTTCCTTACGGCTCTCTCCCTTACCATCAGAGGGCAGCACCTGGGCTTTCTGGAAAAGTTCCTGAGCTTCCAGCAAAGACGCATCAGGCTCCCTGGAAAACATTCAGCCAGTCTACAGAGAAATCTTCTTTTTCTTCAAGTCTAATACTCGGTTACACAGATGACAGGTCCAAACTAAACCTTTCACACAGCTTTCCTTCACAGTTGGACTGTTTGCTTCTTTGTATAATCAGTTGCACAAAAGGAACTCAAATTGCCAAGAAATTCTCCTGCTTCCGCACAGGACGGAGGTGAATTGTATTTTGTTTTGTTTGCTCAGCTGTTGTTACCAAGCTGTTTCAAGAATTTGTGGGGACCGGAGAGGGACTATGAGTCTAAGTCTCCAGTCGGGCCTTTGGGTTTCCTATACACCCACGGCTGTCATTCCCCAGCTCGTCACCAGTAACGAACCTGGACGATGAAGTCCACAGCACAATTAGGGAGCCTGGTATTTGCTTCCTTTCTCGGGTGAGCCTTGTGTTTCCTTTCTCAGGAAGACAGAGCTGCTTGAGGTGTAAATTTGCTTTTGTTTTACCTTGTTTCTCTCCTTCCCCCTCTGTGGCCGTGGGAGCAGCGGGATCCAATTTGCAGAGAAACAGCACAGCACTGAGCAGCTCAGCGTACGCGGTGCTGCAGAGAATGTTTCCACCGAGCTGAACACAAACCAGCTGCTCTGTTTGGGTGTTTCTGGCCAGAGAGTGAAACAGCCATTTCAGTAGACACTATACATCACATGGATGTCCATCTGAATGCTGCCAGGGGGTGCCACATTCAGTTTTGAAGAAAACCATGTTCTGGGAGTCATTCTGTTGTTGTTTGAAGAGGTAATTTTCCCGGGACCCCTACAGGAACTTCCTGATTCAAATACAATTGACTGTGACGACGCAGCTGCATCGATGCTGGTGGAAAGCAGCTTAATTATATTGCAATTGATGGTCTGCTGGGCTCGTCAGCTAAGGATCCATCCCATGTCCTTTTCAGGGCTGAGACCAGGAGAAGTTCATCCTATACCAAGAACATGCAAATGTGAGGGGTTGAAAAGTTAAAGGATTAGTTTCAAGGAGTTCATTTTCTGACATGAAATTCATAGACTGAGCATAAATGAAAGAGGACGAATACCCCCAAAGAGAAGAGAATGAAACTTTTCAGATGGTTTCATTGGCAATGAACTTTTTTCACAATAACTGGTCGTCTCAGTTGATTTTGGAATGAGCAGTCAGAACTAAAGCAAAGCTGCTGGGTTTTTCTGAGTGGGAACTGAAATGTTAGATTCTCTGCTGACTTGTGCTGGCCCCACAGTCAAATGTGATATTCCCCCTGGCATTTCAATGTGTTAATGAAGTCCAGAGACGACCTCAACTCTTGTTTTATATTTCATGGAACTCTCTAATGGCACATTCAGCCCCCTGGCCCCAGCCAAGCAGATGGCCAAAATGCAGCCTTGGCTCCATTTCAGCCCCTTTTATAGCCTCAGGGCAGAGCCTCAGCTGGCGCACACCAGCACAACTTGAGACGCTACAGCCATTTCCCTCAGCTGGAGATCTGCTTTTCTAAGTGTAAATATTGTATATTCTGAGCCTTTACCCCAAGGTAAATTTTATCCTCATTGCAGTCCTGAGTCTGTCCTGGACTTAGTCCAGACCCTGGGTGTTGTCCAGAATCTCTTCTGCACTGGAACCATCCCTGATTTAAGTTACGCCTTTTTCCATGCTTGATACTGCCATGCCCCATAGGTCCGTCTGTGCCATGCACCATTAGATTTGATGCTGTTGTTGGACCTCTAAGCTTGGAGTCGAGTGGGAAGATGTTGCCGGTGGGACTCGAGCAGAATTCCTCCTGCCTTGCTGTGCACTCTCTTTTGCCTTTCCACAAGCACTGGGTCAAGGTCTTGCCCTTTCTGCAAGGCAAGGTGAGTAAGGACTGAAATTATACATTCTGACAGCAACCAATGGTTTATGTCCTTTCCTTCTGGCCCCACTAATTTAAGCTACACTCTATTCTACAGCTTCTATTTTCTCCTGTACCGTAGTTTTCCTTTGGGACTTCCAACTATTCAGTTTCATCAAAGTTTCAGAAGCAGAGAATTAATCAAACACTGAGGTGGTGACTCATAGTAGAAATTGCTACTTTTACACACTCCCCACCTAGAATACAAACAAGATCTCCTTGGGATCTCACAGGGGAAGGTATTGGTGTCAAATGCAAAGATCATGAGCTGTCTACTATATTAAGCTTCAAGCAGAAATTTTCATTTAATTGTCTGGAAATCAAAGGCAAGGACATAGTTTGGGGTGCACAAGGCAAGGCCGGGCCAAATGGCACTCAGCTGGCATTCACCCCTGTTTCCACGTGCTGGAGGTT
>VZTO01026381.1:31222-41699 GCA_013400615.1 Syrrhaptes paradoxus | reverse complement strand
TGACTTCTATAGGAAAGTTCCATTGACTGTCAAGTTGGGATTTTTTTCAGTTTTGTTGTGTTCACTCTCCATATTCAGGTCAGAAAATGTCCGTATATTACATGTCTCTAGCAACTGGACTCTTCTGTCAGTGAAGTTTGTTTAGCGAGTTATTTTTTATGCTTTTTTTTCTCCTCTGATTTTCTGTATTATTTTACATAACATATAAAGGCTAACCAATGCTTTGTAAACTTTTCAAGGAGTCTTCTACCACTCACACTCTTAACAGCACATTTGCAGTCATAAAAATTGGTCAAATTTCCCCTTAACTAATTCAAGGAAGCAAACTTTATTTTTCCTGTGACCAAGCTCTCTCTTCCTAAAGCTTCTAGAATAGACTGGCACTTAAACGTGCCATTTTTAGATAGAATTTTCTCCTAAGCTTAAATGCAGGAAAGGCAGGAGGGGCTGCACATCAGGTGCAAGACAGTCATTTAATTCCTTGTTTGTAACACTTTAAGTGGGTGAACTCCATATTTGTAAAAAAGATGCTAGTTTTGTTGCTGTTTTCTGAGTCATGATTGTGCCTTGCAGCAGATGCCTGCAGAGGCTGCACAGGAACAGGTTCTGGAGTCTTATTTTATTATGATTAGCACGCAGTGGCAAGAATTTTTATCTAGTTTAATGCTTTACCTAGTTCCTGAATGATCATTAGCATCTCTCTTCACACAAACAGTTCCTCTGCAGGAAGATCAGCTTTATTCCACCTTCCCCTTGTGACTCATACTGACAATTCTGAACCTAATTCACAGAGAAAACGATCAGAGGGATTATAAATTGACAAATACACTTGGAAGTGGAAGGAACACATCTTAAAAGAAGAGCCTTGGATCTTCAAAACAATATGCACCTTTAGCTGCTAAAAAGCTTCAGTTTCCTAACAATGCCATAAATATATCAGACCGTGTCGATATAATTACAGAAATTCTTCTTACCTTGATGGGTTACATATATACATACAGAGATGAAAGTTGAAGCCTGGCTCTCTAACAATAGGGGAAATTCTCCATTTCTATAGGGCCTTATGAATGCTAAGGCTTTCCAACCAACAGTTAGTGGACATTTAACTACCCAGCAATCTGGTCTCTTTTAAGAAAAGCTGCTACCATTCTATTTTATGTTAGACATTGACAATGGCAGAGTAGCCAATAAATATTCTACTTTCAAATGTTTTCACTGATCTGTAAAACTATCCAAGTATGCTTTAAAAGATCAACAGGAATTATAGTGAACTGAACATGTCATACATATTTATAAAATTTTTGAGAGATTTGAGGTATTTTAAGGTGTAAATTGGTTCTACATTCCCATTACAATTTAAACAAAAAATGATAATTTATAAGGATTTACACTATCTAGTAAATATTCCTCTCACTTTTAATTTTTCACAAAAAAACATAATCACTGTAAAAATTGTTAAACTTGTTATACGTCATCATAGTGAATGATTTATTTGATATTTTTACTAAAGCATACATTTTAAATTAAGCTCTGCTTAGTTAGTAGCATATAGATTTGCAGCATTTTTTTAATTTATAATTTTTTTTTTTTCACAGTATACCTGAACATTTCTTTCCTGCTTGCCAGTATTACTGTTCAGTTGCTCCACCTATGAAGACCAGAATTTACAAACAAATATACACACATTGAAAATTATCAAGGAAAGTAAAAAATTAATCACTTGGTCTTACAGTTGCCTGCAGCTGATAGCTTATACTGTGCATGCAACAGTAAAATCAAACTATGATTTTGTGACTGCCACTGTCAGTTCTCATCCTTAGCATAACAATGAATTCCATTGTTAGTTCCCAAAGATGCTGTCCTTTTTTTCATACAAATGCACTTGCTTTACACGTAATGGATCAAGAATCTCTTTTTAAAAGAATGGAAGAACATTAGCAAACAAAAACAGATCCTGGAGTCATCCAAAACCACTAACTCCCAGATCCAACTCAACTGTTAAACTCAATTAAAATACAGCTTTATTATTCTTTGACTCATTCACTTATTATTTACAAGTTTGATATTCTTTATCACTCTCAACTCATTCCTTTTGCCACGCCTCCTTTTATTTTGCTTTGAAAGAGAAATTTGCTTGCCTTAAACTTTCAGCCTCACCCCACTTGCACATACTACTCAGTTTCCTTTCTTTCCACGACTATTGTATTACATGGATGGATTGTTCTCCTTACTACTTCTCATTTGGCTATTTCCAAGTTTATTCCATCACAGAAACTCTTCTTTCTACACAATGATAATAATCATAACCTCCAGCCACACAGCTCCTTAGTCTCTTTCACTGTCTTTACTCTTTTCCACTGTTTTGAGAGAGTATCTCACCTTTTCCTCCCTGGCCCCATCACCCTGCTTCCCTAGCAATAAGAATTGGTAGGATGTCTCACCTGTAAATGTACAGCTTCTAAAGACAATTAGACAGTTAAGTCTAGGGCACTAAGGATACATAGTTTCCCCAAGTGCTTTTGGCCCATTATTCATTGCTCCTATAAAGGCTTTTCCATGGGTTTTCCCTCTCGTTGAATTAAGATTTCAGCAGTGCTGGTTTTAGTAGTTTTTCAAATACTGCAAACTATTTGTTATGGTAATCGCCTTGCATTGCTGTTCTGTTTGCACCATTCTTTCCCCTAAATGTGCATTCAGGGTTAAGGTCTTGTAATTTAAGTTTATCATGGCTTTAAAGACACAAAATTATGTACGTGTGTACATGTTACTGTTCTGGAGACCCTTCAACAGAGCATAGTATGGAGTACTTCTGGTTTGATATGAGATATGCTGAGATATAAAATACACCACCAGGCAGAAGTACTTCAGTTACATTGTTTACTTTCTTCCACTGTGTTTTTGCTTCGAAATAAAAATTAGTAAGAGTACTGACATACTACACTGATGGAAGAAAATACTCATCTTGTAGTCCAGATCAGACTGGGTTCCTTCACTGGGAGGTGAAATTCCAAACTGATTGATTCCTACTGTCCAATGTACCCCCTTGTACCATGTTATTTAAATGCAATTATAGTATTTGTTACTGTAAGCAGTTTTAAAAATAAATAATATAATGTGATGGTCTCAAAGAGCAAGGATTTGGGAAGTGCTGAAAAACTTGTTACAAGCTTGCTAAAAAAAATCAGTGCACTGCAAAATTATCCCATACATTCAGATAAATATTTGGTGAAAAGGCAAACTGATTATCCACAGGAATATGAAAGACTGATAGCACAAACAGTTGAACACCACTGGTCTGGATTCTCAGGTCAGAAAAGTAGAGTATAAATTAGTGATTAATGCATACGAACGCACGAAGTATTTTTTGATGAGCATTTCATATTCTGAGAATAGAGGAAGCCTCTCTTTTTTTTTAATTTGCATTCCATTTTTGGTTAGTCCAAGTCTTGTGGGCAAACATAAAAACAGCACAGGAATGAAAAAAAAATAGCACAAGAATGAGAAAACAAGGTAGTTTTCAATACAACATACTTAATGAAATGAATGATGTTAAAAAGTTGTGCTAATGATACATGAAATATCCCCTGTTTAATATAAAATAAAATGAAGATCTTTAAAAGCACAGTTCACTTATTAATAACTGTAAAGGTCTGTAATCACAACAGTGTCAATTAGTGGGGAATAAGTGAGATCCTCTGAGGTAAGCATGTTCATTTAAATGGCTTCAGTATGCTCCAAAATCAGCCTTAAGAGACCTCGGGAAAGCATAGAGGTGGGTGGGTAACACAAACTGTAGCTAGGAGCTGGTACTTAGTATTTTGATCTATTTACACCTGGGTAGCTGTTGGCAGCCTATTTTATATTGCAGACTTTGAGTCCATCTTTGTAGGAGTGGGTTCTAATGAGTCAAACCATTAGCAACAAATCTCAGGCAGCAAGAACAAGACAGCAGCAGCATTTCTACTCATTGCTCAAACCCTTTTGGGTGTTATACTCCAAAGAAAGACAGACAAGGTCAAACCTGAACATAAAGACCTTTGTGAAATGTTATTTGTACACAGTACATTCCTCATTAGTTATTTCAAATGCCAACCATATCCATGTATTTATACAAAGCCTCATGTGTGTTGTTCAACCATTTTCTCCTTTTTGCATGCTTCAAAGCTCAAAAAGTATCAGCAGTGAGAAAAAGGTCAGATTCATATATAAATTTTTAGTCACCACAGAAAATCAAAATATCTTTTCTTGACAGACTAACAAAAATTTATTAATACATCAGAAACCTTTACTGATATTTCATTAACTATTCAGTCCCTCCAGCTGTGACTCAGAAGAACAGAACAAGGTCTTCCCTTCTCCTCCTGTTTTTCATTTGCTCTCACAGAGAATATTTTTGCAGCATAAATCTTAGACTTTCCTTGAGCTGTTGTTGCCTTGTTTACATTCTTTGCAAGCCTGTCTTGAATTCTCCGAAGTTTAAAGAACCATTTTGATAGAGGAGTATTAATTTATTCAATTTCCATGAATATCCTGCAACCTGCCACAGGAAGGGATGAGGAGAAGATTACAGCAGCAACTTCTAAACCACATGATTCCACCCACAGATACTCTGAAGCGAAAAGCTTCTCCTGAGTAACATGACCTGTCAAACACAAAGATGTGAACTGCAAGCAACTTTTCCCCTATTACCAGAAGAGTAATACTCAATTGTTAGTTTCTCTATTTAAATTCTTCACGTCTTCCCCAGTAATTCTCTGCTATTCCACATCCCTTTCAAAATCACCTCTAAAAAGCTAAATGAAAAAAAAAAAAAAAGCAGCTATTCAATCTAGACTTTGCCCTGTGTTTTCTTTTATTAATTATTGGGTTTCACAGCCCACCATGTTTCTGGGTGTCTGGGCCAGTATATTGCAGAACACTTGCTTTTTTATTTATTATTAGGAAGGGAAAGTCATATAGTTACGTATAATTTTATATCTTAGGAAAGGGAAGTTACCAGACTTCTAATTCTACCAGGGAAATTGTACAATCCAGTAGCAGATGTAGATACCAGAGTTCCTCTGAACCCATGAGATTAGCACTTTTACCTGACTTGATTTTTCCCGTACACTCACTTGCTTCTCCCCAGTGTTACAGTCATCATGCCTTCACGTCCCTTCCACACAAGGAGATTGCAGCTGGTCCAGGAAGGTTGGTTAGAAAATCGTGTTGGTTTGTGCTGTGCCACTGCTGGCAGTTACCAGTCTCTGAATTACCAGCCAAGGTCCCTGGACAACCCCCAACATCTCCAGGATCCTCCCACACTCCCAGGATCTTTCCTCCAGTTGAGATCTTCATGTTCTTCTTTCCCAACCTCCAAGACCCTGAATGTTCTAACTAGTCTGCATGCAGGACCACAAGAAGTGATCAGCTTCCTAACTGACAGTTTTGTGTCACATCTCTTTATTACCTGGAGGTTTTAGGACTCGGCACTTCTCTTAATCCAGGTGTTATCCAAACCTACACTTAGCTTTCACTGACTGCAGCTAGCAAGTAGCTAGCCCTCTGTGGGCTGCAGGGGCACAGCTGCCCCACCATGGTCTTCACCACAGGCTACAGGGGAATCTCTGCTCTGGTGCCTGGAGCACCTCCTCCCCTCCTTCTTTACTGACGTGTCTGCAGAGTTGCTTTTCTCACATATTCTTATCCTCTCTTCTGGCTGCTATTTCCCTGCAGGTTTTTCCCCCCTTCTTAAAGGTGTTATCGCAGAGATGCTACCACTGTCACTGATAGGCTCAGCCTTGGCCAGCAGTGGGTCCATCTTGGAGCTTGTTGCCATTGGCCCTATTGGACATGGGGGATGCTTCTAGCAGCTTCTCACAGAAACCACCCCTGTAGCCCCCCTGCTACCAAAACTTTGCCATGCAAACCCAATACAACTGCATGCAGTCCAGCCTGCTCAAAGCTTGGTCTAGCCAGGTCTTGAAAACTTCCCCAAAAAATACCTGAATTAAAACCAGATGTACAAGGCAAGAATTGTACCTACATGCAGTTTCAGGAATATATTCTATTTTTAAATGTGTTCATTTTCATGTCTGGAAAAGATCAGTGGAGAAGGAGAGTATGTTATAATGTGTCACAGTAAAATACATCTAAATCATGATGCCATTTTATCTTCTCTTGCTCCATTAAAGTTATACCTAAATTTTCTTGGTAGTCTCCTGTCTCCTTCCACCCAGAGTTCCTTTCTCTGCCATCTAGCATTTTCCTTCCCCCTATTTTAGAAAACTCAGAAGTAATATTCATTAATGGATGCCCTGGATACTGCAAGCACATTACCCACCTATCTGTGAGTGTATGGCCCTTGTGGTGCATCAGCACTAGTTAACACTGCTACTCTCCATCTGGAGACTCCTAACAAAGTGGTTCTTACCGAAACAGTAACGTAACCCCTCCTGCAGCCTGGTTTCCACCCCCCGTTTGGGAAAGAGATATAATTTTCACATTCAAAAGGAAGAAAGCAGCTTTGAACACTGTCTCTCTCACTCCAGCTGTGACATGAGGATAGAACGCTTTACAGCTACCAGGAACTCAAACATGAAGGCAGCAAATGTGAAGGAAAAGGCATTTCTTAAAAACAGAAATCACATTCCTAGATAAAACAGAAAGCAAGTCCCCTGTCCCCCAGTGATGTAAGATGATCTCCCCCGTGTAAAAGGATTTTGGGCAAAGATTCAAAAAAACCCCAAATATACAAATACTTGTCATATGCTTGTACATTATGGCAACAACAAAGATATAACCTACAACAATACAGAATACCCAATTTCTACAATTATTATAACTTAATTTCTAGGCTTAATTATCCACCACTGGATTTCTCCTGTAATGCCCTGCAGCACAAGAGATGAAATTGTCCCTGGACTGAAATTTGGGATAATGCTTTATTTGTGTTTTCCTTGACAAATTTTATTCTTCATAAATCTATCTAGTGTTGTCACTACCTACATGAAGTATGGCAATATTATTTCCATACTGATTTAAGTCAGGAATTATTTTCTGCTGTCCTTAGGCTGATTTCTTTCCACTATGACTCAATACTCTTTCTCTTTTCCTATAGAGCTGTTTTAATGTTCAGAATTTGTACTTTGCCATTATTCTCCTCCAGTTTTATTGACTGTCATGTAACAGTGCTGTTTTTCTCAACTCAGTTTCTCCCACTTGATCTTTATTTTCAAGAATTTTCTTTGTTCCTGTTTTATGCACTATGTTGGATTACCTCTGTGTTTGTTTACTTGCACTGGCTTTAAAAAAAAAAATAAAATTACTGTGAAAAAATCTCTATCCCACTTCCTATTTTTATTTTTATCTCAGCCTGGTTTATATTATTCATTTTTGTCCCTCAGATAGTGTTTGGATTATGTTTCAGTGAACTAGTGGAAACACTTTTCAAAGGAAGTGTCTCCCTTCGAAAATGAATCAGCACATACAAATTCATATGTTTTTACTCCTTAGGAACAGATGTTAAGGGAATGTAGGTTAAGCTTTAGATCCAAAATACTCTCTGCAGGACTATAATTTGCTATGATAAACAGAAAGATGGAAATGCAAACCAGCAGGAGCATCCCAGATTTAACATCCCTTCTGTTCTGGCTGAGATACTTTTGACTCTGTCACTTGTGGATACACTTTCCTTCCACAGTAATCAAAACCAACACAGAAATCTCTCTTAATCACTAAAAGATTGCTAGTCTTGTCTAAATCCGTAAACATGCAGTTCAACAGAGACTGAAATTTCTAAATATTTCATATCGCCCAATATGGTAGTTTTTCTTCTGTGAAATATAAGAATACATGTTTGTAAGAATATCTGAGAAGTCCATAAACATCACACAAAGGCAGAAATAGACAAAAGTTACATAAATATTCCATGAAGACTAACACTACCTTTAATTAGATACCAAGAGAAGGCTGCAACTTTTTCATTGCCTTTGAAAATGNAAATGAAAAAAAAAAAAAAAAAAAAATTTGTTCTTACCTCCAGTCACTGCTCAGTTCTGCTTGGTACCTCCCGCAGGCTTCTGGAGCATGCTGGATTGGGGTCAGCAGCCAGCCTTGAAAAATTCTCTCGTTCACTTGCACCTGTTTTTAGGCCAATAAACGATGATTAGTTTTTCATTATCATAATTAATGTAGTATGGATTAATTAGTTGATTTAGGCACCTGAGTGGCAATTTTCCACTTGACTGTAGCAGGATATACACAACATATCTCACCTGCAGAGACTTACTGTATTTAGTACTCATCTTTGTTTCTGTAATTTTTTGACATGACCTTCCAAGCAGACAAGTCTTAGGGGAAAAAGAGTCATAAGCCTACTGCAATGCAAAAGTAACCTGAAAAGAAATATAGATAAAAAGAGAGCCCAACCTGTGAATTCTACACAGTTTTCCAGTATGATTTCATAACACCTAGATACCACAAGGCATAGACTGGTATCATCCCTGAGCCAATGCTATGGTCCAGGAAGAGGAAACATGTCCAGTAAAACATACCACAGAATCACAGACTGATTGATGTTGGAAGACAGCTCTGGAGACCGTCTAGTCCACAGCCCCTACTCAAGCAGAGTCACTCACAGCAGGCTGCTGCCCAGAGCCATGTCCTCTCAGGTTTTGAATTCTCTGAGGATGGAAACTGCAGCCTCTCTCGGCAATCTGTTCCAGTGTTCAACTTCCCTCACAGTAAAAAAAGTTTTTTCTTATGTTCACAAAGAATTTCATGTGTTTCAGGTTCTGCCTATTGCCTCTTGTCCTGTCACTGGGCACTGAGGGGGGCCTGGGTCCTTGTTCCTTACACCCCCCATCAGATACTTGTAAACATTGACACAATCTGTACTGAGACTTCTCCAGGCCAAAGAATCCCAGGTCTCTCAGCCCTGTGCTGAGGTACTCTATGACCAATACTATTGACAATTAATAAAACTGAAATAAATCATCTTCATATTTAGCCTATGTTTAAATACTCGTTAAATCAGGAGGGAGGACTCACTAAATCCAAACTGCTTTTGTAGAGCAGGCTGTTCCCAAAGAGGAAGCAAACAATTTTTAAAAAAGACACTATCCCAAAGAAAATATAAAACGCAATGATAAATATCCAAATTTATTTCAGAGAAGTTCTATTTCTTGGATTATTTTGTGATTGTTTCCCTCAGATTTAAAATAAGTATGTTTTCATTTGAAATGTCCCCTAGATAGGAATAAGATTTTGGAAAGCACCAATATGTAGTCTCATTCCAAACCTTACGTCAAGGGAGCAGCACAGGAACTTCCACACAAGCAGCTGTGAAGCATCAAACAGGACTTTGCTGTAACTGCCACCCCAGGAAGATTTTTAGGTCGACAACATGCTTTACATAGGCAAATAGTGGCAGCCAAGAGCTGTGGATCTGCAGAGAGCTGGTGATAAGGACGTGACACTGTCAGGAAACATATTTGTGCACTCCTGCAGCATCTCTTGCTGCTTAACTTCATTTGAAAGGAATCCAGTGTGCCTGATGCGAGACTGCACTGAAACATGGGATGTGAAACAAAGCACAGTAAGTGCAGATGATCAGATGTTTCACAGGTGCATTCCTGACCCAAACTAAAAAGTTAATGCAGATTAAGCCAGTGTTCATGAGTATCTTTTCTAACATGCAAAGTGACAGTGTGTGGTACAGAATGTCTGACCCTTTGCTTGTAGCATTATCCCCGTTCAAAAGAAGAGACATCAAAGAGAAAGAGCCTCAATGTGTGCTTTGTATGTCTTCAGAATTAGGTGTAAAAAGGGTCTGCAGTAGTGCTGACAAAAGAGTCGTTTTATAAATAAAAGAACATGGTAGGTCACTTCAATATCACCCTTAACCGAATACAGATATTTTCACTGACCATTAATTTTTTTCAGAAACAATGCAAAAATAACGCTTTTTTGAAAATACAATTCTATCTTGATATAAATTTTTGTAGTACCTTATTCAATCCCAGGCATATGCTATGTAGTAATTCCTTTGTAAATTTATGGCAATTATTCCTTAGCAACTTCTTTAACATTTAGAGCTTTTCCTTGACACATACAAAATAAATGCCACCTACTTTCTGCAAAGCACAAACAACCACCAAATTACTTTGCAAAAAGACTGTAATTATCATTTAATCATGCTTAATTATATAGGTAATGTACCTCGAGCAAGTGTTACAGAAACTGAGAAACAGATACTTCATTACAGTTACAAAAATGGTATTAAATCTAACAGAATATTGCCTGTTGTGTAGTGTTGCACTACTATCATGCCCAGAAGCATCTGACTTTATTATTCAGAAAGCAACTCACACTGCGGGGGAGGGGGGATTGTAGCTGCTTTCCAGCCCCTACCCCTGACTCTCTCAGCTGGGACAAGGTCTGTGGTTTACAAGAAATTTAAAAAAAAAAAAAAAAATTGGAGCTATGACATAAAAAC